>CAUYLG010053764.1:0-97797 GCA_963573385.1 Cacajao melanocephalus | reverse complement strand
AGGTACTATTATCCCCATTTTATGCAGACCCAGAGTTTTAGTAACTTGCATAAGAACACAGATTATACCTGATGGGACTTGATTGAAACTTGAGCAGCCTAACTGGTTAACAGTAGTCCTGGAAGGGGAAGAGGCCAGTATCAACACTCTCACGTATAGGTTCTTCACAAGAATAAGTTCAAAAAGCAGGTTTAGAGCTCATGTCTAGCACAGACCGCCGTTTCTCTTCACCAACATTGCCCTTCTTTCTTGGAATAAGGACAGTGCCGCTGATGAGGCAGGAAGCAAGTTACATAAACAGACCTCAGAAATCAGTGGGATGGTTTTGGGGCACACTGACTGGTTTAGTGCCTTTGTTCATTCGTCGAACATTTATTAAGCACCTGCTACGTGCAAAACACTGTTAGTGCACTACTGTGCACGCTCATCCTCTGAACAATCCTGCGTTTCCTAGAGGGATGGCAGAAGAGTGCTGCCTTATTGCGAGGTTCTCTCAACTTCTTTTCTTCCTCGGGAATTGTTCTCTTCAATGTGGCACCAGCGGCAACCTTCATTCTTAGCTCGCATAAACCAGTCACCATGCTTTCAGTATCCATCCTGCTTCCTCGTAGTAGCCTCTTAATAGATTTCCTCATCCACGTCTTTTCCTTTTTAGTCCATCCTCCACTCCTAAGTAATGTCTTACAACAGAAGTTTGAGTGTTACTCTCCAACTAAACCTTTTTCTGACACTACCTTGCCAGTTCGTTAAAAGACGGTTTCCCTGGCCTGTGGCCCTTTGAGATATGGCTCAGGCCTAGTTTATTTTTTGTTCTTTCTCCTGTATATAGTATAAGATTGTTTGAAGATTACCCTAAAAATTTATCTACATTTTTATTCCTTTGCACAGTGGTTTCCTTTGGCTGAAATAACTGCTTTCACTTTTTTTTTGCCTGGCAAACTCTTGTCCACCCTTCAAAACCTAGCACAGGTAAAATTTCCTTTGCAAAGCCCTTCCTAATTCCCCTGTCCCCAGAGTTTTCCCCTTTGCATTAATTCTGTACCCTACAATCTGTTGATCACCTGGTATTGTTTATGTGGCCTTTTAAAAAAAAAAAAAAAACGTACTCTGAACTGCTTGGAGGCAAGGAATGTGTCTTAACTTAGCTGGCTATGTCAGCTTTTACCATAGAGTCTAGAAATAGAGCTAAGTGCTCAGGAAATATTGGCAGAAATCAAGAACTGGAGTTGGGACTGACTCTGTAATGACCGATTTTGCTTTTCACAACCTTTTTATTTTATATTTATTTATTTTTATATTTATTTATTTGTTTGTTTGTTTGAGACAGAATCTCACTCTGTCGCCCGGGCTGGAGTGCAGTGGCACAATCCTGGCTAACTGCAACCTCCCCCTCCCAGGTTAAAGTGATTCTCCTGCCTCAGCTTCCCGAGTAGCTGAGATTACAGGCGTGTGCCACCACGTCCAGCTAATTTTTTGTATTTTTAGTAGAGGCAGGGTTTCACCATGTTAGCCAGGATGGTTTAGATTTCCTGACCTCAGTGATCTGCCCGCCTCCCAAAGTGCTGGGATTATAGGCGTGAGCCACTGTGCCCAGCCCACAACCTTTTTATTTTTATTGTAATATGGATGACTGGAGCACATTTGGTCTCCAGGGTATGTGGATTGTATTATCCTTTCTGTTAAGTAGGTAGTCAAGGTGTCCAGAGACAGACAAAACTCATTCCATGGTGCTTATCATTGACTTGAGATGCTTTTATATTTTAATTTTTTTTCTCTTTTCCCCTATGGTATTTCAGGAGCTTTTATATTTTAAGTAACAATGTTTTAATTCATAATATGGAGCCCAAAATAAGCTTCATGAGTAACATTTGTAAACTGTTCTATAACGCTTTTGTGATTAGTTTAGTCCAGTAGGGAAGAGGAAGAAGTATTCTTTCTCTTCATTGATGACTTCCTATGTTTAATAATAGGATTAGTTTGTAATTGTATTCTTTTTTCTACTGTCAGTAAAGTTTATTGTATGAAAATGCTGGGTAAAATCCAGTGTCTTTTTCATGGGTACTAATGGAAGTAGCTGATAGTGTGAGGTGATGGAAACATTTTATTTCTAAACAGTTTTCTGTTTGCGGTTGATCTCCATTACTTTAGGAGACTGATCCTTCACAGCTGTCAGAAAATCCAAGCGAGTTCTTCTCCTGCTGTGCAGATCTTTCCTTGTTTGGGAACCTTTAATGACACAGTGGGGGGCTTTAAAAAATGTCACAAATGTAAGGCAGTTTATACTGAAGTAATCATAGAATTTTGTTGTTGCTGTTTATGGCAAAAAACTGAAAGTTAAAAACAGATGGAGGAGCAAGGCTACTGAGCATTGTGTGCCTTTTTGAGTTAATAATGCCACCTCTCCTGGTCATCTGGACTTGCTCAGTTTTTCTTTCCTATTTCTTCTCCAAATTCTTTTATTGGTGGGTTGAAAAATAAAAGCACAATAGATTGATGAATCACAGACAAGAAACAGTATACATTCTGTCTTGATGAATGCCTAGGTTAATATATTTGGGGAAGGGATGTAATCAGTGTTCTCATGAGGGAAGTAGTCTATTGAACAGCTACGTGTTTTGAACCAAAGTGTATACTTACTATGGAACTATTTCTCCCAATACTGTGTGAGTCCCAGTTGCTAGCACATGCTGAGAAAAAGAAAGTATTCTGTGGCTGAAGAACAGCCTTCTTACTACCTTTTGTTTGGTTCTTTGTTATGCTTTTACCAACCGATTAACACAGAGATTGCAGCTCTCACATTGGACACTAACCTTAGTAGCAGACATAATCCTGAGGCATGTTACATGTTTCACCAGATGTTCTGTTTCTCTGTAGGGTATCCTCCTCGTTAGTTTCTTATATCAAACATCATAAGAAATCAGAATTTGAGGTTTATCTTAAACAGATAAGAGAAGGGAAACACACAGTCTTTTATAACCTAAAGACTGAGTGATTTGCATAATATCAAATAAGTTGTACTACAGCTACATTTTGTGAATATTTTTCTGGTTCACATTGCATCTATACTCTGTATGAAAACATTTGGGAAAAATACATTTTAAGAAGTACTCCTTATGAATAAATAGTAAATTAGTATTCTTTCTTGACTGTACAGCAAATATTTATGATTTACATACTCCTTCCAAAAAAGTATTTGAAGCAGATACAAGTTTCTTGTTAATATGACAATTTAAAACATTTTATAATTGAACAAATTGTGGATATTCCTAATGATAACATCTGCAGGATGTTGATTTATAAACACTGTAAAATGCTGTGTTGTTTTCATGCTATGCATATTTCCTGTAGTGTATGTGTACAGTTCAAAAGAATTATTTTCTTATCTGTTTCCTTCAATCTTTGAATTTTAGCACTGGTCATAATTCTGAGTCTGGAAAAGATTTCATGATATTCCAGATTTCTGTGTTTTTCCTTCCCATCAGTAATTGTCTAGCAGCAGTTTTATGTAACATTAAGGACTGTTGCTTAAAAAGAAATAACAGTAGTAGCTAAGGAGAAATACATCATCTTGTTTCTTTGGAATAATAGGAATAGAATCGCTGCAAGGTAATTTTAAAGTTCATGTTAATTAAAGAAAGAGAAGAATCACGGTGTCTTTTGGAAATTGCTTTAAAACTGTGTTCATTCTAGATCTTCACTTTAGGAGGGATCCATAAAGAACAGTTTTACAGTGGATATATTTTAGAAGATTCATTCTCTGTTTTTTCTGCTTTCAATCAAATACTTTTGAAAAAGCCCTCAAGTCTGCAGGACTTCCATCTGGGGAGAACTTGATCCTTTCCACCCAGTTTCATCTTGGCCTTTTCCACTGGTTGTGTAAGAGCATCTCTTTGAGATTAAAACATAGAACAAAGACAGGTTCCTTTTATTAATAGTCAAATGAAAAGCTGTAGATTTTTGACTAGTTCTTTTTGCAGAAATGGAATTATTAGTGACATGTCTTATTTCTCTTTTTCTAAACTCTGTAGTTTAAAGTTGTAGTACTGTAGGGGACAATGCTTAGACTTTCCTCACCTGTAAAATAAAATGGGACAGAAACAGTAGTCTTATTGTTGAACTGTTGGGAAGATTAACATAAATACATGCAAAGTGGCTACTGCATAGTAAACTATGAATAAATATGGGCTACTATTAATCATTCCTGTGGCTTTAGAAAAAAATTAGAATAGCTAGAATTAGAATTCAACATATGTAACCTGCCTGGATTATATAAATCACCAAGTACTAATGTGACCTTTAGCATTTTTAAAATAGCATCTTCATAACCAGGGATTGTGTTTTGCTTTACCTAACTTTGGTATTATTTTCTTAGTCTTTTTTGTGAATGTTGATACCAACCATTTCTTACTACAACATTTATGGCTTAAATAAAAAATTTTAATTTATGTCATCCATCCCCTTGCACACATACCATCATCAAATTGAGAAAGTTAAAGTTGTTAAGGGCTGAATGTTTAACATTTCCCTGAAATTCTTATGTCTGATTTCTAACCCTCAATGTGATGATAGCTGGAGGTAGGCCTTTGGGGCGGTAAATAGGGTTAGATGATGGAATGAGAGCAGGAATTTGTGTCCTTACAAGAAGAGGCACAAGAGAGGTTGACTCTTCTTCTGCCATCTGAGGACACAGTGAGAAAATGGCTGGCCATCTGCAGGCCAGGAAGGGCCTCTCACAAGGAACACAATTGGCTGGCACTTTGATCTTAGACTTCTCAGCCTCTAGAAATTGTAAGACAGTACAATTCTGTTATTTAAGCCACCTCGTCTATGTTGTTTTGTAATGGCAGCCAGAGCAGAGCAGTACACAAGTGATGTTGAAAATTGGAGTAAGTATGTATGAAGCAGACTGATCTCTAGACTAAGGAGATAAATTCATTATGTAGAACATGAAACAGTGAAAAGGCATTCTTTTTAATGTGTGGGGCATGGATTTATCTGCTTTTATTCCTGATAGAAGAGCAGAGGTCTATTGAAATTTTTGTTTTATGACGCCATCTGTAAAATGTTATTGTTTAGTAGGTGGTAGGTACTCTGAGATGTTTTGACCTTTAACATTCATGGAAATTTAATTGATCTTCTCTGGACAGGCACTTAATGTACTAGTCATAATTCAGTGTCAGATGATTATCATCTAAGCATAGTTCTCTATGAAAAAATTCATGGGTCACAACCATAGCAAACCACGTATTACAACATTTCATTTTATATTCTCTTGATTAGGTTGCTGAATAAAAGTGACAGGCAATTAGAAAGTAAGACTTTCACCCTTCAAATAACCAAACATTCCCAGCTTAAGTAGCTTCACACTATGTATATGGCAAGTTTTATAGGGAAGGTAAATTTAATAGGTACAGAACACTTGAATTAATTTTTACTTTTTACCTATTGTGAGCAATTTAACCAGAGTATGCATCTCTTATCCTCTTGAAATGTGATACAGACCTAGGGAGTGTTTTGTGAGGGCATTTGAACTGGGCTGCCTCTGGAGACAGGAATATCTTAAGGAGTTTTTCATCTGGTTTTGAGAGGTTTTTGGAGGGAGTGCCTACAACATTGTCTAAAACATTGCCTGTGTAAAAGTAAAGCAGGAGAGAGATGCTTGGAAAGGAAGGCATGATGGCGGTAGCAGAAGCAAATAAAATGGATATATACCAGTCACTGTTAGTGACTTTTTACAGCTTCAAATGAGACACTATTGACTTAAATTATGCTTTTGATCCCTATGTATTGACCGAATTGCCAGACTTCCATTTACCAGTGAAATGTTTGAGGAGGTAATCTCCTCTTTCCAGTACTTTCTTCATCAGCAGCCTTCAAATGATTTTAATTTTGGATTTTGCTGAGAGCATAGAGTGGCTTGATCCTTTGAGCATAGTGGACATTTCTGTAGTGGATGGACCCTACTTTTATGCTCTTTGATCTGAGTACAGCTATTGACATTATGATTTTCTGTCTCCTAGAGTCTCTGCTGCACTTCTATAGAAACATCTGGTTTACCTCTTGAAATGCTTCTGTTACTGAACTCCTCAAATTCTTGCATCTCTCATTTGCTTTTTCCCTCCCTATCTTATCTATATCTTTAAACTTAACTATCACTTTTGTGAGCATGTGAATTTTGTTATGAATTAGAGAACAGAATGTACTCTCTCTGAACTTTTTAGCCCGTGGTAAGTTTTTCTTTTTTAAATGCTTTTTGAATAATAAAATTATCAGAACAGTATTTTATAGAATTTAGAATTATCTTGTGTCATCTTTAACACAGTGGTTATTAGTTTGGTGTAATTCTTTCTAAACTTTTAAAATATGCTTTAAAATTTTAGAGTGTTTTTACCTTTTTTTTTTTTTGACAGAGTCCTTGCTTTATTACCTAGGCTGGAGTGCAGTGGCCTGATCTTGGCTCACTACAACCTCTGCCTTCCAGTTGAAGCGATTCTTGTGCTTACCCTCCTGAGTAGCTAAGACTACAGGCCTGCTCCACCACGCTGGGCTAATTTTTGTATTTTTAGTAGTGATGGGGTTTCACCATGTTGTCCAGGCTAGTTTCGAACTCCTGACCTCAGGTGACCTGCCCGCCTTGGCCTCCCAAAGTGCTGGGATTACAGGTGATCGATCCACTGTGTCTGACCAGTTTTTACTTTTTGTATGTTTCACATTAAGTACATTCTTGTATTATTGAATGATCCTCATCACCATCATTATTTAAGCTGTACTGTAAACTCTTGAAGGCATAAATATATTTTACTTAACATCTCCTGTCATCAGACCTGTTAGGTAATTTCTAACTTTTTTATTAGTATAAATACTTTTTGGTGACCATTTGAAAACAACTATTTTTTCTTTCAAATTAGAATTGTAACCTTATTCTAGATTTCTAGCAACAAGAATCATAAGATGTAAATATTTTATGGTATATTGGGAAGAACATGAGCTTGGTAACTGGGAAAGTCCAGCCTTTAGCTGTAGTTGTTAATTCTTATTATGTGGGCAAATTACACGTGTGACAGTTGGAAAAACCTACCTACCTTATGTGCAATATGGAAACTATTTGATTTATTGATTGAAGTATAATAGGTGCTCAGTAAATGGAAGCTATTATTGTTGGTGCCAGCATTTTTTCTTCAAAGTTGTTGCTCTTAGTATATGCTAATGGGATTTAACTGTGACCATATAATTTACTATACAAACTGGAATGCCTTACTCCCAAGTAAATGCCAAATCAGGTGGGACATTAGGACAACAAATAAAAGTGGGGATCCAGCCACATTAGAACATATGTCCCTCTATGGTTAAAACACATCTTAACCATCATTGAACTTTTTTTTTTTCAGTTGTACATTTTTCAGGTGAAAATTACATGTTTTAATTTAAAATGTATTTGATTGCCAAATACGTTGATTTGTAAGCTGCTTATTTGGATAAGCCCAATGGAGTAAGATTCTGGATTTAAGTATCAACTAAAATGTCATCTTTATTTTTCCACAGTGTATTTTTCTGCAAAAGACGTAAGTAAAATTAGGCATATAATTCCAATACACCCCTTCTAAATATAGAGAGCGTCATACCTAGAGGTCATTGAGATTTGTAAAAATTTGGAGTCTTTTCAGTGTTTTAGAATGCCACCAGGAATTTTTCCATCTTTACTTGATATTCTTAATTACACTGGATAAATATGTGTATGTTATTTCTATTAAATACTATAAAGAGAGCTGTCACAGTATTCATATGAATCTTTCTTTTTTTTTTTTCTTTCAAAGCAAGTACTTGCTAAAGTATCCACTGGTGCCAGGCAATCATCTGCTTGGTGCTGGGGACACAGTGGTTTATTTGGGAAAATGTAGACAAAACAAGGCAATTATAGCATAATGGGCTAATCTTATGAAGGCAGAAATACAGTGAACCAAGTGAAGGAACCGAATGTGAATTTTGGAGAACTAAGTACGTTTCCAGAAAGAAGGGACTTCTAAGCCAAGACCTAAAGGCTGAATATCATGTTTACCCTTTCTCTTCCTTGCCATTTACAGTAGTAGTACTGTCATACTAATTCAAGCTTGTGGTCTGTTATGGTTAGGCTTTGTGACCCTATCCAGATCTCATCTTGAATTGTAATCTCTATAATCCTCACTTGTCAAGGGAGGGACCAGTTGGAGGTAACTGAATCATGGGGGCGGTTCCTCCATGCTGTTCTCATGATAGTGAGTGAGTTCTTACACGACCTGATTATTTTATTTTATTATTTTTTTAAATTGCATTTTAGGTTTTGGGGTACATTTGAAGAATATGCAAGATTGTTGCATACGTACACACATGGCAGTGTGATTTGCTGCCTTCCTCCCCATCACCTATATCTGGCATTTCTCCCCATGCTATCTCTCCCCAACTCCCCACCCCCTGCTGTCCCTCCCCTATTCCCCCCCCACACAGACCCCAGTGTGTGATGCTCCCCTCCCTGTGTCCATGTGTTCTCATTGTTCAACACCCACCTATGAGTGAGAACATGCGGTGTTTGATTTTCTGTTCTTGTGTCAGTTTGCTGAGAATGATGGTTTCCAGGTAAAGGCTCTTCCCTCTTTGCTCGGCACTTTGTCCTGCTGCCTTGTGAAGAAAGTGCCCTGCTTCCCTTTCATCTTCTTCCATGATTGTAAGTGTCCTGAGGGCTCCTCAGCCGTGCTGAACTGTGAGTCAATTAAATGTCTTTCCTTTCTAGATTACACGGTCTCATCTCAGGTAGTTATTTATAGCAGTATAAAAACAGACTAATACATGGTCTTCCCCACCTTGTATTTTTTTATCTCATTAGTATTAGTAAATAGTATTGTAACAAGAGACAAGTTTTATGAGAAGTCATAATTGCTAAAGTTGACAACCAGCTTCAAGATATTAACTGCGTATGTTTCTGTTGTTAGTTTATCTAACCTTAAAGGTTCCTCCATGTTCCTGGGCCTATGTCACATTTCCGTGTAGTCAATTCGGTTAAATACTTAGTATTTAAAATTAGCAGTTAATTTTTTTTTAACATCGCCTTCACTTTCTAAAACATCCTCATATTTTGATGTTTTCAGAGGATGAGGCATTGAAACAATCTTATTCATGTACATTTTACACATTGAAGTGTAAGATTGGTTGTGCATTTTCTATAATGCTTTTTTATGTTCTTAGTATTATTAAGTTTTTCAAGGTTGAATGTGTACTATAAAGATAGTAAGTTGATTAGCATGTGTCAGATAATATTCAGTTAATAGGGTAGTTTGTTTTGGTTAACATTTTTATATCAATCACATATTTTGTTGCATTCAGATGTTTCATTCTCCTTATTATAATCTCCTCTGAAAAGTGGATCAGTCATAAAAATATTAACATAGCACTGTTTTCTTTGAATAAAAATTCAAAATTAAATCTGACATATAAACAGAATTCCACTGCTTAAATCAGTGTTCAGTGCTGGAGGGGTATTGGGGATTACTCCCCAGAGGACATCAGGAGGTGTTTGGAAACACTTTTGGTTGTCACAACTTGGGAAGAGTTGTGTGTGTGCTCATTATTGGCATATAGAGGATAGAGGCCGGGGCACTGTGAAATATCTCACAATGCCCAGAATAGTCCTCCAAAACAAAAAATTAGCCTACCCAAAATGTCATCATTAGTGACTAGGTTGGGAAATTCTGGTCAAAATGGAATGTGGATCTGTATATACTGAGAATAAGAATCTAAGAGTGGGATGATTTACACAGACAATAGGAAAAGAAGAGTGTAAATAGGAATTACAATGGCACATGTCTGAAAATAGGTTTTATTGGTTTCTTGAGTCTTGTGACTTCATCAAGTGGTAGCACAGTGCCATCAAAACATGATTTAAAAATGAGTTACGAAGACTTTTTTTTTAAATCAATAAAGTTTTTGAGGACAGATGTAAAATGAGATATTTTATATTTTCCAAAGGATTATTTGCAAAAATAATGAATCTTGTCGTTAAAGATGGACAAGAGTACCAACTACAGTAGCATCGTTCAAAGTAGCACTTTTCTTTCTAACACGAAAAAGCAGAATCTCGCTATTGCAGACTTACTTTAAGTCTCTGACAAATATTATTTGGAGAGAAAGTAGAGTATTTATTTTTCCTTTACATAATGACTATTGGATAATACTGGTTAATATCAGTCACATACAATATGCGAAAGCATTTAGTTTAATTGTGCATGTTAGATCTGCACACACAGGAGTGTTCATTCTGAGCATGTGTGTTCTTGTTTGGAGTGGTGCTAGGTGTTGTTTTTGTTGTTGTTCATAATGGAAAATCCATGATTCAAGGGAAGAGACTTTCTATTTAACAATTATGTTGTGAGTTATGACACAGGCAAAAGTGGGGTGGATAGAATGCATCTGATAGAATGCAGTTGTGCATCAAGAAAAGGATATTGCTACCACAGTGCCTACCTGTCCACTACTTCATTTGCTGGGAACAGCTTTATCTGCTTTTGAATCCCCTCCCCGCTCCCACCTCCATCCCAAGGCCTCTTTTTTTTGCACCTGAACTCTGTGAAATTGGGATGCATCTGTTAATCTATGATGTCTTAGAATTAAAATTGCCAACCTCTTTCGTTTTATACTCAGTAGAATCTTGGGCTTAATGAAATAATGTATTATGCTTTCTAATCTTAATTCATTGTGGAAGTAGTCAAAATAACAAATTTAAAATTTCCATCTTTAAGTATTCATCTTTACAGTGTGCTGAATGAGAAACGTGTGGCATGAGATTAGGTCGACCCTGCTTTTCCATACTGCCTGTGAGGAGAAAGATGCTTGCATGAATCTTTGACATGAGAGAAGAGATTACATTTTACCCCTTCTTTATGACATAGTTAATGCCAATAAAGCTATTGGTATTTTTATAAATAATTTGCCAAAGTGGCATGGTTAACTAAACAAATAGTTTCCTGGGTGGCTTGACAGTATTATCTCTGAGCAAAAATATCACAGTTTTTAACATTGAGGCTATGATACTGGAGTTAGTATATATCTAGGATCCTCCGACAGTGACCAAATGCCTGCTGCTTTTGCTGATGTCTTAAAAGTCTGAGTAAAGAGCTTCTAATTTAGTAGAAATCGAGAAAATAAGCTTTCTAGACATGTAACCTATAGTACAAGCCATTGTCTCCTGGCTGTGTTGAAACTCTGGGGAGAGGTACAAATCATCTTTGTTCCTGTCATTGGCACACAGCAGTTTTATATGTGTGTGTGTGTGTGTGTGTGTGTGTGTGTGTGTGTGTGTTTTGAAATTTTATTACTTTATTAAGATTGGGATAACTTTTTAAAACGTGAACTCAGTGGATTTCATGAGTACCATATGTCTGTTAAAGGATCTGCAAATGATAAATGCTTGTTTGTCTTAATTAAAATCAAAGTGTTGGGAGGAAAATCTAATGATACCTTTTGAGCCTCCTTCTCCTTTTCAGAGTAGCCTGAGGCCAGGTTTCTGTCTGGGGAAACTACATAGCTCTTTGGTGTCATCTTTACTCTAGAAATCTTGTCATTTCTTAAATTGTGATTCTTGTTGCTATTCCCCTTCTCCTGACCACTGACCACTGTTTCAAGTTTTTTGTTTGTTTGTTTTTTGTTTTTTAAGAGACAGAGTTTAGCTCTGTGGCCTAGGCTAGAGTGCAGTGTCATGATCATAGCTCACTGCAGCCTCAAACTCCTGGGCCCAAGTGACCCTCCCACTGTATTCTCCTGAGTAGCTAGGACTACAGGGATGTAGCCACCATGCCTGGCTAATTTTTAAATTTTTTTGGTAAAGATGCTATGTTGTCCTTGCTGGTCTCAAAATCATGGCTTCAAGCAGTCCTCCTGCCTCATCCTTCCAAAGTGTTGGGATTACAGGCATGAGCCACTGTACCTGGCCTGTTTTGAGTCTTACTTTTATTTTCTGTTCCTTTCAGGTTGTTAGGATTTCTAGATGATATTTTTAGTGAAACTAGCTTTTTCCACATATCTCTGTGGAATATTAGTTTTTGAACACACAGTAGAGATAATTGATTCTAGCACCAGAACTAAGCAGAGAAACACATGGAATTTTATTCATGGCAGGTTTTTATCTGGTCCCTGCTTCAACTGTTTTAAAATGTTAGCTTTCTTCACCTAACAAGGATACTCATTGCTGTTTTACTATTTTGTCTCCATATCATTGTAATAAATATTAAACCAGACATTTTTTCATTTGGGATAAATTAAAAATTAGGTTACTTTTAAACTATATTTTTAGGGCATTTAGGTTTTGGGAAGGTTTTTCTCTGCTTTGTTTTGTTGTATGTAATGGCAGAGCCAAAATTGCAATTCAGGTCTTCTGTTTTCCCATCCTGCAACTATTCTTTTACTCTGTATTTTTTTTTGCAAGGTATGAAGCCATGCCTTTGACTCCCAAGCTTGATTTTTTGGTGGTTCTTGACAGAGATAGATTATTCAATTTAAAGGTGTGAGAACTCTGTGGGATTAACCAGATGTTTTCTTTAGGAAACAAACATTAAGCATTTGAATAGACCCAAGAATGCTGTCGGCCTGTGTGCCCTGTCTGCTCCTTTACAGTATGATGTCAGCTGCAGGAGCTGTCTCTGTCTTCACTACCCTGTGCTGGACAGCACCTAGAAGGTCTGGCACAATTAAAGCATATAATAAGTAATTGTCATGGGAATGAATGCAAGAATTCATTCTTTCAGATTTTTCTCTTTCAGAATATAAGGAGAAAGCATGTAAGCCATTTAACATGTTGGTCTAACTGAGCATCCTAATCTTTTCGACAGGGAAAAAATACACATTCTTTAGGGGAAAAGGGAGATTTTGTTATTGTTAAGGTGATATTATTACCTGGGTTGAAATGCTTTGAAACATTGCAGATACTCTGTTTAAACTTAGCTCCCTATGAAGATACTGTTTGGTCTGCCTTTGACACATTCTCAAAAGCATTGGGATACACTGCTTACCTTAGTATCAGTGAATACTACATTGCAGGACAGTTTTTGTGCTGGGTTGGGGGATGACAAACAATCTGAAACAAGTTTAGGAAAAGTAAAACAAAGATACCCCTTCCCTAGACAGTTATTTATGCTTTCCTAGATGTTTATTTATGGTTGTACAGTTTATTTCTATCAGTGTAGCCCATAGAAGTTAATTCTATTTTAAACATCTGGCAGGAGCTGTTTGCCAATTGCAGAAGAGAATTATTTGGTCTGCTTTGTAGCCTTCAGACATGTTTCTGTAGAAATATTTTTACTTTCCAATATTTTTTACTTCCCCCCACGCTGTACACTGTTATTTCGTCTTCCTCCCTAATCCTAGTGACCCTCCATAGGAAAGTATCTTCGTGAGCTTCAGATTATATAATAACAGCTGGTAAGGTTAGTCTCAGTTATGACTTGAAGAGATCTGTGTGTAAAAACTTCAGAAAGTAACAGGATTGTTGGTTGCTTGAAGTTAGTCTTTAGCATGTGACCGTAGAGCTATTTACATCTAAGGCACATTGCTAACATAGAATAAAATTTGTCCTAAGAGTATTTCAGTAATGTGATATTTTTATTAGAGACTAGCTTTCCCCCAAATTGTAAATGTGTATTATTCTCAAATGTAGAAGTCTCTGGTCTTATCACCTGGTGGGTAAGGGCATGCACATCTTTTTCTCTTTTTCCACCTTAGAAAGTCATAGTCTGGATCACAGAGTAGTTAGGTGAAGCTTCCATCCATCTTCCCTCATTATGCACTTTGTGTTGTTGGTAGAACAAGGGCGAGGGTAACAGTGACATTCTGTTGGTTCTTCTGCTGAAAGCTGGCATTTTCTCTGAACCTTTAGTCTGTGATTCGTACTCGTCCTGATAGTGCATCTTTGGTGATCTCAGTACTGATCTATGCCATTCTGTAGCTGCCCCGGAACTGGATTGATAACTGCTCCACAGCTAGCCTTACCTCCACATTCTCTCCACATACTTATGGAGCAGTGGGAATTCCAGGAGCACATTCGGCTTGTTCTCCATTGCATCTCAGTACTTGTTATCCTCTTTTAGATCTTGAGCTCCTTTGAGAATTTGGTGAAAGCTTTGGACTGTCTCCACAGTAGTGCATGTGCATATTATTATGGGAAACTCACAGATTCCTTGAAATCCTGGGATAAGGATTCCTGGGTTAGATATTGTCATAACAGGAAATGTAACATGGTCCCATTTAAAAATAAACCAGAGGTTCCTAACCTCAGATTTGTCATTTATCATGGGCTGCCATGAAGGTTTCTGCTTGATCATTTTTCTTAGCTTGGAATGCTGTATTTCCTATCCTACTAAAGTGTTTGGACGAAGCAGAGTGTGTAGGGAAAGAGCTGAGGAAGTGAGGACAAGAAAGGATGGATGGAGTGTGTGGTTATAAAAACTTCTGTTTTTCTGGTTTAACTAAACCATAGGAAATTGCTTGCTTCTCCTAACCTTTTCTATAACTTCTGTCACTTTCCATTCTTAGGTTGCAGTTAAGGATAGTCCTCAAAAATTACATTTCCTCAGGCTTTCTTTTATAATATCTTTAATACTGTTTTTAAAAATCCAAATCATCTTGATGTCTGAAGGTAAAGGAAGCTTATCTTTGGGCAGTTGAGGTTGCTGGAGTGGATCCTTCTAAGCAGTATATGGTGTATCATAAAGCTGTTTGCTATATTTAACTGAGTTTAGCCATTCACTTGGGTGGGCAGTATTTCCAGAAAGCCTTTACCCAGTCCCCTGAGTAAGCTGGCATTACTGCTCACTGCTCCTTCCCATCCCCAGCCCCATTCTCAATGTTTTTCTTTTTTTAAAAGTCACCTGTTGGGGATGGGGGCAGGAAGCTTATTTTCTTTCTTTGGAAGAGTTATAAATGGAATCAGGAGATAGAAACTTATATGATACAATGCAATTATATTGTTATATGCACAGTAATAATAGAACACCCAAGATTACCTTTTCTTGAAATCTAATTTCTGTAGCTTGTCTCTTTCTTTATTGAATCTGTTCTTTATTGTACTGAATATAATTAGCTTAGCGTTTTTAGTATCTTAGAAGTATTTTTTTTCATGGTAGATTGTTTTTTGATCATATTCCTATTTGTACATGTGAATTCTGTTTCATGACATGTCACAAATACATAGACTGATTTTTGTAGTGACACATACAATTTCCAGTCCCCCCTTCCCCCCGCCACCATTTTCCTGATTTCCCCTGTCACCAGTATGGAGATGAGAAAAGGGGAGCTTGCATAACACTCCGTGGAGACCAAGTTAATCCAGTCTTATTCTACACAAACATTTCCTTCTGACCCAGATAAATACCAAAGTACCCGTGTTCTAAGCAACATTTCTGAATAATAGGTGATGGTGGTAAGTGTTTGAGCTCTTCCTGAGGTTTCTAGTGCACCAAGCTATTGTTGTAAATGATTTCGTTTAATCTTAACTACCATATGAAGTAGATAGTATTGTGCTGCCCCTATCCCCCACATTCCCCATGTTTCCTTTTCTGGCTGCAGAGCAGTCTAGTTAAGTTGTCGCCAGTCACACAGTTACTGTGTGGTAAAGATGTTATTCAGACCAGGTTAGGTGCTTCAGATTCAGAGTAGTCCGGTACCCTGTCCTGTTTCCTGCTCCCGCAGTTTAGGAGCTCTAGGAACCAGGTTATAGGTGACCATGGGAAACAGCAAGTTGTCCAGCAGTAGGAAACTTCTGCCACTGTGTGTATGTATGTACTTCTTTAACATTGTATGCACTGAATAATTCTTTTGCAAAAAAAAAAAAAGAAAAAGGGAAAATGATGATAAGAGTAAGAAAGCAAAAACCTTGTATGATCTCACTCTCTGGAGAACTATTCCATTACCATTTTAGCATATTTCCACTCTTTCTACTTAGGAGGAGAGTCCACATTGTTTACATATTGGCATTTATATACGGTTCATAGTTTTATATTCTGCTTTTTTCTCTTAGCACCTCATGAGCATTTTCTCATGCCATTTAAAATTTTTGGAAATGTTCTAAATGAATTTTGCCTTGAGGAAAATAAATTCTACTCAGAAGGTAGTTGACTGTTATAAGCTGAGTGGTGGTGAAGTAGTCAAAATTGATGGCACAAAGTCTAACTGAGGGAGAAAATACAGAAGCAGCAGAGTTTGAGGGTAGGGGTAATAAAGTCAGTCTATACCTTTATGGTGTGTGGTACCTGTGGGACTTTTGAAAATGCTCATTAAGCAAAGAACCCATGGACTTACAGAAAGTTTTCTAAATTGCCATCATCATGTGTTTGGAAGTTGAAACTATTATTTCCTAGGTGAGGAAATTAAGGTCTAGAGAGACAGATGAGTTAACTACCACCAGTTCATTGTGCAACCATATTGAAGAGGGTATCTTTTAGATGAGGTCACTATGGCATTATCAGCCCTCCTAGTGCAAGCAGTGAAATGGTTTCGGAACAAATGAAGTGAAGTGATTCTGTGGATCATTTATCACCACACTTTTGTGTGTACAGTACAAACAGTACCTCTGAAAAGTGATCATTTATTCTCTTTTGAATGTTTAGTGCTCACTTTTGATATGTCCCATTCTGTTTTTTAAACAAGTGGAGTTTGAAATTTACAGATTGTTTCTAACAGAACGAAACTATTAATTGATTTTGTTATTCTTCCCTTTTTTAAAAAATAAAATTGTACAAACAGTTTTCGTTGTTTTGAAAAGTACTCAAGAGGTCGTTCTCTCCTTGTTTTACAGTAGAAACCGAAATTTATAGGAAAGGCAAATCAAACATGATTTTTCTATAACAAATGTCTTCTTAAAATAGTTCTCACTGAAGCCTCACATAAAAATTTCATTTTAGGGTTAAGGTAATTTCATTTAGGGTTAAGTACTCAGAAATGTTTTACCTACTTTAAGATCTGATATTTGTCTCCCTTTGGATATGAATGATATTTTCCTTTTGCTTTGATTTGGCTTGGAGCCAAATTTGTATGTTTTAATAAGTATCCATGACCTGATTCACTTGGTTCAGGTCTCTGCCTCTCCTTCAGTTTCTACTTTCTGTATTGTAATTACACTATAGAAAGTTTACAGATTGTTTCTAACAGAACAAACCTATTCATTCATTTTGTTATCCCTTTTTTTTTTTTGTAAAATTGTACAAACGGTTTTCTGTGTTTTGAAAAGTACTCAAGAGGTCGTTCTCTCCTTGTTTTACAGTAGTAACCGAAATTTGTTAGAAAGGCAAATCAAACATGATTTTTCTATAACAGAAATGTCTTCTTGAAATAGTTGTCATTGAAGTTCCACATTAAAATTTCATTTTAGGGTTTGGGGCAGAGTGTGCACACATGCACACAGGTGCATGCACACACATGTATAGTTTCCCAGTACTTGTGACTTTCTCTAGTACGTTAGCAACAATCACTTTTTTGAAGTATTCCATTCTTTGGGAATGTTTTCAGTACCTTTGTGCTAACATTAATCTAGTACCTGGAAATATGACAAGAGGTGTTACCTGTCCTCATGAAAGAGCCTGTTACACAGTTTAAATTATTTTTTTGTGTAACACTGAAAGATTCTCATATGGTCTTCTTCTTGTCTGTTACCCAGGCTGGAGTGCAGTGGTGCGATCTTTGCTCGCTGCAGCCTCCACCTTCCAGGGTCAGGCGATTCTCGTGCCTCAGCCTCCTAAGTAGCTGGGACTTCAGGCATGCGCCACCACACCTACTTTTTTGTATTTTTAGTAGAGACAGGGTTTTACCATGTTGGCCAGGCTGGTCTCGAACTCCTGACCTCAAGTGATCCGCCTGCATCGGCCTCCCAATGTGCTGGGATTATTGGCATGAGTCACCGCACCTGACCTTTCATTTTAGTAAGCTATTCTTTATATGAGAGTTCTTCATGGTGAACTCTTCTGGGTAAATTCACTTTGTTTCTATAAACACATCTCAAATGACATACAATTAACTTCCTGATGGCTCTCTTATCATCCACTATGTGTATGTGTTTTCATGACCAAGGTATTTATATGTTTCAGCCTTTCATAACAAATCTATTTATGTATGTCAGATTCTCATAATCTCAAAGAAATACAATCTTATGGTTAAAAGGATAATGTAAATTTGTTACAGGATGTATGTGTTATTTTGTGTGAAGAATCCAATTTATTTCATATAAGACATTTTGAGACACAGTAAGAGCTCAGAATGCCAGATTTCTAATAATTGTCAAAGCTCTTACTAGTTTTAAAGATAAAATAGGGTGTCAGTGCCTGCCTGCACCCTATTCCTATTCCATTATCCCCCAGCCTGGCATTGAAAAAAATATTTTTTTCAGAATTCATAAACACTTTAAAGAAGACATTAAACCACACATGATTTTAAAAAACATTTCTGTAAGATTATTAAGAAAGGCAGTATTTTTTTTTTTACTTCTTTTACTATACAATAGATTAGTGTCTAGGTAGAATAGAACTTATATTGGACACTTCATTGTGAAAATTGAACTAATAAAATTTTTAAGCAGACACAGGGTGGTATTAATAACAGATGTATTAATTAAAACGAGATGAATATATGCTACAAACTGGGTGCAGAGAATATGGAAATTTTAAGAAATTTGTATACTCCGTAATTCTTTCTACCCAAAGTAGACTCTTATTTCTTTTTTCAAATGCACATTCTGTTTGCTTAAGTGTGCATCTGCTAGTAGCTTTGAACATTGCCTGAAACGTATGTGCAGCTTGGCAAAAAGTCTGATATGAAGAGAAAAGCACAGAATAAAGTTTGTCTTGCTAAGTAATGGCACAGAGCCTTCACTGCTCACAGCCTAGTGCTCACTGGTGTCCCATGTTGCAGCTGGGAAGGAGGCCTGTAATTATATTCTTAAAAGTCCTACTTTGGTTAGCTCTCATGCCAGAACAGATAGGAGATTTTTATGCATTCCACCTCCCTGTTGTATTTGTTGAAATCATTGGTTTGTTTCTGAGAGATTGTGGGATTTTGTTTGTTTGCTTGTTTTTAAGCCATTTGCATCTCCTCATTGAGCTTTATTTTATTTTTGCTGCAAAGAACATGTACTAGATCTGGTCTCTGTTTGTTCCGTCTGTATACCTGTACAGGTCATCTTTGATTTAAGCCAGTATGTAGTTACAAAGTAGTCATGGCACGAGCCCTCAAATAGTACCTAGAATGCAATGTTTTAAGGGTTTGATTATGTATTTGTGATCATTATCAACCGTAGTATTTAAAAATATTTGATGGTAAATTCATCACTTAAAATTGTACTGGTCGTGCTAAATTATTGGTTAATTTAATGTCAGATATACACAAGATGTGGTTTCTGAGAACCTAGAAATTTGTTGTATATTTCTCTTGTATTTGTGCTATGCTTCAGTGATTCAGAAATAATTTACTATGTACTTCATCAATAAGAAGTGATGAGGCTCTCTAAATGGGTGGCTGGCTGGCCTTTGGAGTTAGAGTCTGAAGTCATATCTATGGTAAACAGCTTTTCTAAAAGGATTTCAATAATCATGATTAGCTCATTAGAGTTATTGTGAGGAATATAAAGTTAGATAACACATGTAGAACACTTAGCAGGAAGTCTGACATAATAAGTGATCACTAAGTGGTAGTTTCTTTCTTTTTGCCTAGCTCTACTCTTCCCCTACGGGCTATGTTTATTTTAGAAATAATTTTATTACATTTTAAAATAATTTAGATTTATTTGATAAAATATTGTCATTAAATATTAGACGGTAGGTTCTTACATTGTTTTTAATTTTTAGAATTTAAATGACTTTGTTCATTATGAGTTCCCTAATAACACATCTCCAAAAAACTTCCTCTTTCTTGATCTGCTGGACATATCTTGAGTTTTCGAGTTTGAATAGGCTCCATTTTTAGTTTTCTACTTTCTCTTCATCCCAGCCTATCCATCAGTGGCAGTTCTTTGTTCCTGTTTTTCAATGAGAAGTTGTATTTCACGAGGCCTCACTTAAAATAATACAATCAAAAAGATGATTTTTTAAAAGTGAGGATGAATTGAAAGAAGAATGCTGGTTAATTATTCTGCTGAACTGAAAAGCTTCTACTCTGTTGTCCTTTCCAGTGATCTTCAGGAGCACTTGAATCTCATACTCTTGTTTGGTTGGTTGCCAGTGTAACTCCAGATATATATAACATTTAAATGTAAGACAGCATATTATTTTCAGTGTTTTCCATATAAGAACACTGAAAATAATATGCTGGTTGATGTTTGAAAGGGATAGTTATTGGACAGTCTGCCTCAGTTAAGACAGTTTTAGCTCTAGGCACTTTACAATGGACTGTTTTGCGAAGAGGGTACCTGGAAAACCTGAATGTGAATATATACTGGTGCCAAACTTTGAGCAGTTATTCATTGTTGTACAGCAGGCTTTCCTTTGCTTGGGGCATGCTTACCAATTAAAACAATTGCAGAAGTTGAAGAGATTTATAAAACTTTTCATTTTTATAATCCTTCCAAATTGTGTAGCACCAACTCAACTGCATCCAAGTGAGGCTTTTTGTATTAGTAGTTTGAGTTGGTTTAATAGTAACGACCAGTTTGTCGGTTTTTTTTTTTCTTTTCTTTTTTTGAGACTGAGTCTCGCTCTGTTGCCCAGGCTGGAGGGCAGTGGCGTGGTTTCGGCTCACTGCAACCTCTGCCTCCTGCGATTCTCGCACCTCAGCCTCCCAAGTAGCTGGGATTACAGGCATCTGCCACAATGCCCAGGTAATTTGTATTTTTAGTAGAGACGGGGTTTCACCATATTGGCCAAGCTGGTCTTGAACTCCTGACCTCAAGTGATCCACCTGCCTCGGCCTCCCAAAATGCTGGGATTGCAGGCGTGAGCCACCACGCCCAGCTGACCAGTTTGTCTTTGAAATTTATGTTTCATACTACCTCTCCTCAGTGAGGATGCTTGCCTTTTGCACTAAGAATACCTATAAGGTTCTTTCCTACTAAGTCCTTCTGTTAAACATTATGAATTTTAAAATAGTTCTCTCTCCCAGGAGGATTATTCTCTTGCCATTCATCTTTTGGAAATTCTCCAGGAATATTTAGAAATTAACTCAGAAGAGAATGTCATTGGTTGAAATTGCTATTTTTGTCTTCTGTTAAATATGAGAACTTTAGAACAAAAAATTGAAGCTTGTCTAACCCTGGACCAACTCTGCAGAGTTGCCAAGCAGTGCCTGTTTCTTCATTGACCTGTATAACACAGCAGTGTAGGCATTTGACACTTTGTGTCAAGGGCCTCTTTTTTTCTTTTCCTCCTCCTTTTTCCTTTTGCCTCTTTGGACATGATTCTCTTCTCTCTGAGGTGTGAGCCACTCCTGAGCCTTTTTTCTGTCTTTTATACCCTCCATTTAAAACTCCAGCCAGAAAAGTGAGGACTGGCTGAATATGAGGAGGCAAATAGCAGTACCTCCTAGTCACCAGAGCCTGTGGGCTGTGACATGGCATCATCATCACAAGCCACTTCCAGATATGGAGAGGCTCCTCTCCTCCCTCATTTACCTGTGTTGTAGCTAAACTGGGTCTCCTGTGCTCACCTTACCTACACACCACTCCTGAGAGAAACTAGTATAGCCACAAAAGCAAGGGTGTTCACCCAGGAGATTGGAATCTGGAACAACCATTCCTATTTCCATTGTAAAACTTAACTGGCATGTCACCATTCCATGATTGTTCCCTTGTCCCTACCATAGGCCAGAAGGGTAAATATGTGTCAGCTGCTATGGCAGCTTAGTTCCATTGATGGTGCCTGCCAGGAGCATGGTTTTGAGACAGGTCAGTGGGACAGTTTGCTGTTCATTTTGTATCCCTACGTAGGTTTACCAGGAAGCTTTTGCAGGAATTGGTTTTCTACTTTTTGAAAATTTGCATGGGAAGAGGAGGAGAAACTGTCGGTGAAGGGAGATGGAATTCAAAGAGTGGGGACACAGACCTGAAAATCTGCAGAGATAACACAGTTCACATAGTTGTTTGAGTTGTGTCTATTGTTCCTTGGCTTATAATAAACAGAAACAGTACTACTGATTATTTGTTTTACCTTATTAAATCAAAGTGAGCTCTTTTCCAACAAACTGCATTTGTTGGAGCTTCATATGAGCATTCATGCTGAAAACTGGGCCTCTGTGCACTGTGGTTCACTTTGGAGCGCTCACATCCACAGCCCCACCTTTTAAAGACTGACTTGTAGTCTGTTTAGGTCCTTTCCTTATATGATGCCCCTGAGAGGATACTTTTTAAAAAGTTTTGTTTTATTTTGTTTTTATTTTTAATTTTAAAATTGGAGTGCTAAGTCCAAACCAAGAAAGAGAATGTCTTGGCACTTTACATAGATTAGGCCCAAAACATACGTTGTTTATTAGTGAAATTCCAGTGCATTGTAGATTTTTAAAGTGATTTTCTTAATTGACCAATCATTGCTGTTAGCCCCTTTATTTTTATATTCATGTAAGATATTTAGGTGATATGAAAACTCTTATGACTTATAAATGTGTCCAAAATCTTGCAAAATCTTTCATGTCATATTCTAAGCCATGGAAGAGGAAATGGAAATGCTCCCCTCAATCCTCCTAATAAAGAAGCTGATCTCTGCACTCCTCAGTCCCCAGAAATATGTTGGGGCAGTGGTATCTCCACACGGCTATAGACTTTCTTGACATTCTTCCCTAGTTTAGAGGAACACTTCATTTTCATTCTTATCCCTATCAGAGGTGCTAATAGGTAAGACTCTGGGTAAAGAAGAAATTTGGAAATTTGCTACAGGTCTTGGAGTCTTTTACCTCATGTATCCTGAAATGCTGTTAGAGAATCTCTTGTATTCAGGCTGTTTGAGGAGAGACTTAGCAAGATTACAGAATATTTTTCAGAGGAATGTATTTTTATTTTAAATCATAATGCATTTTGGAGGCCCTTTAGCTAATAGAAAATTCATTATTTATAATTATTATATCCAGTGAACAATGTGGAATAATAGCATTTAGACTGGGATTGAGTTATCAGATCTCTGTGGAGATGGGAAAATTAAATATCAGAGAATTATTATTAATTGTACAGCAAGATACCCACAGGGGAAATCTCAGAGCTGGCATGAGAACTTCAATCTCTAGATTCCAAATCTTTCTTTTCTGTTATTATAAGTTGGCAGACTCTAACCTCTGCTTATATTGTAGCTAAATTGTATACGAACATGTTTTGTAAGTACTGATTAAAAAAAATTTTTTTTTTAATCTTACTTGTTCTGTCAGTTGCTTGATAATCTCTCCCCATCTCCTCTTCCGTTTCTCTCGAAATAGCAAATTTAGTTTCAGCTCCTGTTTTACTTGTAATACTGGGATTTTCACTCATGAATTAAACTTGATTAAAGTTTATTAGCCAAATCAGTGATTTTACTTTGATTTTAAAGAATTATGGAATTTCAAAATAGAAGGAAATCATAGCAGTGATTCTGTCCTACTTTCCAAATTTATGTGGTTGATGTGAATCTGTTAAACTAGTTGTGGAGAGGTGAGGTTCTTTTTATATGCTAGAGAAATAAAATATGAAGATCAAAAATAATTGACATAAGATTATCATATTTTATACTGCTTTTTCAGGCTATGATGTTGTATATAAAATAGATTTCTAAGGTAGTGATGTTTTTAATGGTGGTTTGGAGTGTAGCATAGTTTATATGACTTTGTTTTTGTATTTTATTCATAAATATACAGAAACACCGGTTTGTATGTAAAGTATCTAGTGTATTAGTAACACCTTCTCCCTTATACACTTAAAAACAAACAACAAAAGAAATTTTGCTAGATTAACCTCCTCTATATTAGCACTTTTTTTCCCTCTTTATGAATGAATGACCCTACTTTCAAAACAGGCACATAAGCTGTGTACATCTTGACAGTAGTACAGTTTCCAGCTCTGTTGCAACATTGTCATAGGCTTAAGAAAGCCTCTTCAGATAGTGGCAAAATAACTTTGTTTTTTTTTAAGCTTTTCTACATAGCAAAACAAACAAATAAAACCCTCAAAAAACACACAATTCTTGAGTAGTTGATGAGTTGGCTGCCATCTTTTAGCGTGAGAACTGTAGCCTTCCTTGGAATAAGCAGATTTATAACTTTGCCTACAAGTAATGAAAAATCAGACTGTTGTCATCTGAGGAGCACTCTTATACTTTATGATCCTGAGTCTTGTTGGCTTTGTAAAACCATAGTGCTATAACCAAAAGAATGACAGATGTATAACTTTACTTTTACTAAAACCTGAGTAGGAATTTTGAAAATGAAACAGGTTTCAAGTTAAACATGTATGTTTACTCAGCGTGGTCATGTATTTGTTTTAATAGGAATAGTTTGGGGCTGGATGCAGTGGCTCACACCTATAATCCCAACACTTTGGGAGGCTGAGGCAGGTGGATCCTTTGATCCCAGGAGTTTGAGATCAGGCTGGGCAACGTGGTGAAACCCTGTCTCTACCAAAAAAAAAAAAAAAAAAAATAGCCAGGTGCAGTGGTGTGCACTGGTAGTCCCAGCTACTTGGGAGCCTAAGTCAAAAGAATCACTTGAGCCCTGGATGCAGAGGTTGCAGTGAGCCAAGATCATGCCATCCAGCCTGGGAGACAGAAGTGAAACCCTGTCTCAATAATAATACTAATAATGGGAATAGCTTGGCTATTGTGTTGACTGTAAAGTTTTCTCCTGTATTACATGTATTTGCTGTGCATTATTGTGCTATATTGCTTTTTAAAATGTCATTTATTATATTGTTAGTTTTAATCTGTTTTTCTGATAATGCTTCTTTAAGTTAATAGAGTATACATTTTAGTCATTAGGATGCATTGTAGTCATTAATTTGACAAAGGTAAAAGTCACTAAACATTTTAATTGTGTTACGTGGTCATTAAAATATAACTCTATTCTAAGGAAAAGATAGTGTCTGTTACTTAACATAAAGGAACACACAGACAAGAAAAAATAATTCTGTAAAAAATATAACATATGCAGCAGGGGGCACCAGATGAAGGCAGAAATGTATTCTTACATTTTGAATCAGCTACAGCCTGTATCCTGTTCATATATAAGCAATGTGGTCGTTAATTGTTTCTCCTTAGTTTTCCTAATGGTTTTAGTTTCTCAGCTCTAAAAGCTGCATTGAAGAAGAGATAGATAACTCTCTCATTTTTATTAATTCAAATGAAACTTGTTACAATCAAGTAATTTAGTAATTATACAAATTTTTCTTAAACATTTACTGTTTTAAAAGTTTCAGAAGCGGAGTAGAAACCACATTTAATGTTTCTTTGGTTGGAACAAGGCGTTAATTTTACGTGTAATACATTTTCTACAAAATATTTTTTCATTACAGAATAAAAGGAAACCCCTGATGATTTAAAAGCCTAATTTTATTTTCTTTATATATGAACTGAATGGATTTTAAATCTGGAATCCTGTTTCTTACTGCTAATAAATCGTTATGTAGACATTTGTTTCTAAAAAAGTCTTGTTTTTAATGTTGGTAACATCATTAAAACGTTTTTTCCTTTAATTTCCTCTTCCCCATCATCCAGTCCAATATCAGATGGAAATGATGCGGAGCCTTCGCCATGTAAACATTGATCATCTTCATGTGGGCTGGTACCAGTCCACATACTATGGCTCATTCGTCACCCGAGCGCTCCTGGACTCTCAGTTCAGTTACCAGCATGCCATTGAAGAATCTGTCGTTCTCATTTATGGTTAGTAGGAGGTTTCTTTATTATTGTTTTTTTTCCCTTAATATTATTACTACTATTTTTACTTTCTGTCTTTTTTGCCTCTAAGAGCAGTCTGGCAGGGCTTCTCAAGTAAATACCAACCCTGTTTCTGCAGCAGCCTCAGCAGCAGCTCAGTCTAGACAGGGTTTCCTTCTTTCTGTTTATTTTTCTTGCTATCAGAGCCCTGATGTGTACATTTTGGAATGCTGGAGTAGCTGCTTCATTTTTATTCCTCCATCTCCCCTCCCTCATTGAAGGGGCTGGTGGAACTAGACCAGATGTCTAACAAACCCCGATTGCTAGAGTGTCTGGCTCTGTACGTGACTGACCAATCATAATACAGTGTGCCAAGTTTTTTTTTATACCTCTGACAACAGCGTACAAAAACCTGGACTGTTTCTTAGCACAAAGATTTTTTTCTTTTCGGCCTATTTAATGGTGTTTCCTCAAGCTCTCCAGACCAGATGTTCTGTGCTGTATCAGAACTGTAGGCAATTTAACAGCTTTATAGCCTTCCCCCTCCCCAAACACTCACAGTTTGCCATATCTGGCAGACTTGCATATAGTTTCCAGCTGAGAAGTAAATGTAACGTCCTGAGTATCTGTCAGAAAAAATACTAATGAATACGATCAATCTTATGAGCTGCCCCAAAATTGTTTCAGTATGTTAACAATTGGATTACAGTAAAGAACAAGTTGTTAAAGTGTACTTATATTGGCTGGAAACATTGCATCATCAGACCTTGATGAATTTTCCACTTGTTTCAATCTATTTTGGTTTTCATTTTATCACCTATTGCTAAAAGTTTCACTGTGTTAAGTTTCAGACAACATGAATGTTAACACAGGTTTTAGGCGAATATTGGCATGCCAGAGCCGTTATCATGCAGCAAGTGCTAAGCTCCCTTACTCATGGAGTGTTTCAGCAGTTAGTTTTGACAAAATTAGTGTCTCCAAAACCAAAAAGACACATTTGTGATAGCAGTTTGACTTTAATGGTTTTGTTTTTACAATCTGTTTTAGCTAAGAAATGTGAACAGTGATTATTGGGATGGATAAATTTTGTTTGCAGGAATATTCATTTTAAGTTGAATGAAGAACTACCCAAGTTCATGCAGTGAATTTTCATGTTTATAATATTTATCAGTGATTTCCTAATTATACAAGATGTATAAAGAACATATGATGCATTTAATTTTCAGCAAGATTTCTGGTTCTTGCTGAGGAATGAATTTGAAAATAACCATTTTGTATCTTCAGTTTTTATTTGACAGAGGAAATTACTCTATTGTAAGTAGAGTAGAAGTATTCCTGCATTTTTGAGTACTGTTTGCTGTAATGGCTTGAGTCTGCTTCAAGTTGTGTTCTGGTTGTTTATTCTGATCTTTATTTTGCAAAGATTGTGTGATATATAATAGAATGTGCTTAGAACCAATGCCATTCAATCTTGGTAATGACAAAATTCTTAGTAATTTATTTCTCTTTTCCTTGTTTGAGATCCCATAAAAACTGCCCAAGGGTCTCTCTCACTAAAGGCATACAGACTGACTCCTAAACTGATGGAAGTTTGTAAAGAGAAGGATTTTTCCCCTGAAGCGTAAGTGTTTGAGGGCATATGGTAAAGGGTTGAGTATTTTTCTTGTAAGATTTTTCTTTGCCACATCTCGAATCCTTGGTTGTGGTGTTGTAATGCTTTTGCCATGTGGACTGTAGAAGTTTTCTGCATGCCGAGTGCTGCTTGCTCTCTCCCTTTCCATGTTTAAATTATTCTTCAGGGAATGTCTCATCTTTTCTCACCAAGGGTGAATTCAGTTAGAATGGGAATTAGTTAGCTACTGGATTCGAAGAAATAAATGATTGAATAAAGGGAGGTAGAAAGAGTGATCAGTGGCTGTCAATTGTAAGCTGTGTCAGACTGGTTGTGAGCTGTGTGTCTTATTTTCCAAACCCTTGTTTAAGGAGGGGGTGGGAAAAATATAAACATTTTAAGCATTTGGTAAAGAATGTGGCTTATTGGAAATTTTATGGGTGACAGGGATGCAGAGAATTAACTGATGGAGCTGTTTTGGGATCCTATTTAATGACATTGTAATATTTAAATAGTTAGAATTCTTCCATTTTGTGTTAACTATAGAAAATTTTTATTTCTTATTAAATCAAAATTAATGGCTTTGACTTTATGTAGGACAGTTCATCTCTGGTTTCCCATTTGGCTCCTAAAAAGTTAAGGTGCAGAGAATTTTAAAAGAAAAGCTAACTCATGAGCAATTCCTGGATGAATAGTAGTTATAACTGAACTATGCGAAAGTGTTCTTGCCGTGTTCTTACCATTGTATCTGGAGTCTCCTTGAGTGTTCTGCTGCTTTGTTAATCTCTAATTCAGTAGCCTTTTAAAATGAACTTTTCAAGAAGTAGAGTATTTCTCATTTCTAGCTATTTTAAATTAAGTTGTAGATGCAGGTTGTATAGCATAACTTAATGTGATATTTACATTTTAGTATTAATGAAATTTTAAAGGTACCTGATTACAAAGAATGGTTTCTTCTGCCAAGAATCTTATTTTCTGGGCTTTTGCTCAAATTTGGATCACTTTCAAAGTTATTCAGATCACTCAAACTTATACTTGACTCTGTAAAACTCTAGTTTCTCTACCCTTTTTTTTTTTTTAAGAGTGCTGATGAAACAAAGATCTTGGACAGGGCCTGTAATTAGGTAAATGTTATGAAATAGTCAATTTAGCACCTACTTTTGACCATTAGACTAAAGTATTTGTAACATGCTTCACAGATTGAAAAAAGCAAATATCACCTTTGAGTACATGTTTGAAGAAGTGCCGATTGTAATTAAAAATTCACATCTGATTAATGTGTTAATGTGGGAACTTGAAAAGAAGTCAGCTGTAGCAGATAAACATGAATTGCTCAGTCTTGCCAGCAGGTAAGTGGCCCTGCCTAATGAAAAGTCTGTTTTTTAGAACTTTGTGCAAAAGATTCTTTCACATAAACTTTACCTATGAAACAAGAAAACAATTGCTTAAGAACATTTATAGGTTCTTAAAACGTGTGTTAACATGGAGTAATAGTCTGGCCCTGTTAGGATCTCAAGAAAAACGGCAAACTGATAACATGAAACAACACATTGTTTAAATACTAATTGCTCCAATTAGAAGAACCCTCTGCTGCCTTCTTTGCTGTATCATTTGTGCTTTGATAAGGTCAGTGCCCATGGGGGAGGCTTTTTTTATTTGGCTCAGCTTTATTTCTTGTACACGATCCTAAGAGGCTTAGGGTATTACGTCTGGATATTTAATAATGCTCAGGAAAAGAACAGAAATGCTTTTTTCTTTTACTGATTGGTTGTACTTGCCCTTGTTCAGATACAGACTCAGTTGTAAAATTCCAGTTGTTTGCGTTTTCCACTAAAATTTGAATTTTCTGAACCTGGCACTGACTTTAGCTATTTTAGTTGGTGACATGATTTCCTCCAGCATGACTGCCTTAGCTATCTAGTTGCTGAGATAATGTTTATTATATTTGTAAAATGCAGACTGAGGTTTCCAAAAGGAAGTATTCTTCCCTTTGTGAAATTAATGTTTATTTCCCCTCATCTATTACTCATAGCAGAAATGTGAATAGAGCCACACATGTAGCTCCTCTTAAATGCTGTTTGAGCCTTACGTTAGTGATTTTGTGTGTGGTGGAAGGAGGCTAGCAGCAGACCTGTAGAATGAAATTAAATGGACAGAGTAGGTAATAAATCAATATATGTTTGTTGGTTGAAAGAAACAAGTTGTATTTTCTTAAGCAATTAGTTTGGAGCTGACTCAATTATTTATCAGATTTCTAGTTACCCTGAATAGAGACTTAAAAAAAAAGTACAGACTTTGTACTTCCTCAATACAAGGCAAGTGGAATGAACTCAGAAGGACCAGAGACATCACTTCTCCATGCTGCAGCATGGGTAGGGACTGTGGTTGAAGTGCCACCTTCCATTGCATTAGTTGATCACAAAGGCCACTGGAAAGTCTTTACAGGGCAGGGAGATGGACGATGAATGTAAATGGAGTGCTAAGGAACACAGCCAGGTTGCAAGGCTGATTTGGCACCAAAGAGTGTACTGTTTGACTGCAAACATATATTCATAATAGTCCTTTAATTTGTCTTTTTTAGAAGGTCATATTTTTCTTTATTGCTTTTACAAACACACTCGGCACACCTGTATTTAAAGCGTTTAGCTAAGAACCTTTTTCAGCATACAAGGGTACAATTTGATATATTAAGTATATAGTCATATAATAATTTTAAATTTACTGCACGAAAGCTTTTGCTTATATAATTCATGTCTTCACCTTTTCCCAGGCTTCTTTATAGAGCATACAAAACAAATATATCCCTTATGGTGCTTTAACATTACCAGTGAGCTGCTCTATAATGTCCAGTTGTCCAAAGCGGCATTTATAATAGCCAAGAAAGCGTTCTCAGTTTGCCCTAGCAACTGAGACCTAGACAAATATTTTATTATAGTTTTTGTCTTCTGTATTTTTATGTAAATGAGGAAAAGAGGCCCCATTTCTTTGCTTTCCATGTGAAATTATTTAAAGTGTAAATTGATGTTCCTGTTAGGAGGGAAAAAAAAACGAAGCAACCTTGAAGCAGTGCTTTTGTGCTAGCGGACTCTTACATTGAACCAAATCGATTATGTTATTTTAACAGACAGATGCCTTTTATACATCTCAATTTTAAATTTCTAACAGTAGTTGTGTGATGATGGTTCAGGCCAGTTGCCATAACAGTTTCTATAGGAAACCTCATCAGAAATCATTCTTATGCAAATCCTTAACTTGGTCTCTTCTTTCACAGCCTATACATGGGCAGCAGTTTCTTTGATGTGCCTGATAAATTTGTTCAGTGCTACGACTAAAACTTACTGTATTTGCTTTTGTTAAAAAATCTAATTTTTTATTTTAATTTTATTAGGTGGAAGTCCTAGTAATAGTTATTCCATAGCAGGCTTTATTAGTTTTTAAAAATGTGTAACACAGGCATTCAGCTTTTCACACATGTAAAACAATTCTGTTTTTATTTCCTCTTTTAAAAAAAGTAAACTAAGGGTTGAGCATCATACATTAAGCATTATAAGCATAAATTGATACTGTAGCCAGAGCAGACTTAACACTTCATGTCCTGGTTCACATCTGTTTAAGTTATCTGTTTTCACTTCTTTATTTGCTTGGCAAGAAAAGAAAAGGCAATGTTACTGAAACTCCTAACAGTAAGTCCCTGTTTCAGCATCCTAGTTAAACTGGTACTGAAAAGATCCCCACAGAATTGGTCTTGGTAGTGGTCTGATTTTCTGTCAGTGTTAATTTCTGTTGCCCTTTTAAGGCCCGTAGTACACTGATTTTTTTTTAAAGTGTTTCTGATTGGTTATGTTTCTGAAGAGCATCATCATAATATAAAAGTTAACGAAATCCTTGAAGTCCACATATTTGTACTTGTATCAGTGTTCTTTCACAATAACTTCATATACTTGGAGCAGATAATATTAGTACTTTATATTCAAGACTTTTCTGGTAGAAACAGTGGGTCTGTTTTAGTAGCGCCTTTTTCATTACTGTAACCAGCCTCCAAGATTGAAGGTCTGGGTATAAATAGTAGATTTTTCTCTGCATGTGGTAGTACCTCTTTTTTGCTGTTGTTTTTTTCTCTGCTGTCACCACTTTCCTTTAAACCTCCCAGCCACAGCATTGGTGATGATCTTTTCTTTCTCTGATTTCCTTTTGCAATTAATGACAAATGACTCAACAACTAATCATGTAGCTAATGACATTTCTTATACTTGATGTAGCCCTTTGGGCCTCACATTGCTCATTGGTAAAAATGGAAACATCAGTAGCCTGAGGCCAGTGCCCCCTGTTCTCTTGCCTGCTCAGGACTTCATTAGGTTGGTGTGTTCCTTCCTTCTTCATAGATTTCCCATTTCTTTCTGTGCTAGTTATTTTTTATTATCTTTATAGGCTTGTTCTTCAATTAAAAATTTATTTTTACATGTTTGACTCTTCAGGCAATTTGAAAAAAAAAATATAATGAACATACATCCATAACCCTTTTATTTAGATTCACCAATTGTATATCATGCCACATTTGTACTATCTGCATACACAAGTACTATTTTTTGTTTCTGAACCATCAGAAAGAAAATTGTAGACCTGACTTTTAATCCCTAAATACTTCAGCTTGCATCTCCTAAAATAAGGACATTTTAACTTGCTTTACGTACGCCCATGTCAAAAAAAACCTTACGAAAAGAATACCTTTTGATCTCATGCCATTATTATCCATCTCCTTTTGTCTTTGAATTTTTCTGTTTGTTTCATAATCAAACTTCTCGATAGAATTTTGATATCACTGTTTTCTGATTTCCCACTGATCACCAACAGTTTCTGGTATTCCACCCACTGTATGTAGTAAGACCTCCCTCCAGAGTCACAGAAGACTTTGATGTCCCTATGTCACTGAGTATTTTAGGCTCTTCAGCATGCAATATGTTGATAAGGTCTTCTTCCTGAAATTCTTTCCTAGGAGTCTGTGAAACAATAGCTCTTCTGGGTTTCCTCTCCTTCTCCACAGTGAACCTCCTGTGCTCATCTCTGTCAGTGTTCCTCGGGGTCTGTCTTCTCACACATATACTCCTGGGGCGATTTTGTCTTACTCCTGTGACTTTTACTGCCTTAGTCTAGGACCTTATTTCTCTTCCTGATTACTTTCAGTTTCCTCACTTCCTGTTTTTGACCTTTTCTTCTTCCAAAATTGTAATGATCTTGCTAAATGCAAATTAGGTGCTCATATTACTCCTTTGATTAAAATGTTTAGCTGGTTCCCCACTGTCCTTAGGATAGATTGCAAACTTGCAGTGTGTTTTTAAGTCATTGCACTTTGACTGTTGTCTTCCTCTTTTCCCAAGGCTTGCCCTTTTCAGATACTTAAGTCTGAGTGAACTTAAATCAACTATTAAGAAATTAGGATAAAACAGAAGCAAATACGTTGTATCCAGAGAAGAAGAAATGTTTTAAAGTTAGAAGTGCTTAAGAAAATTGCAACACAATAAAATAAATATGAAAGAAGCACTTGATTCCGCAACAGATGAAGTCATTAGGCCACGTTATTGGACCAAGGTTATCTAGGTAGTACCAGGCTGGGAACAAAAGGTCAATTTACTCACACATACCGTAGTTCTGTGCTCCTTCCATTATTTGAGAAAGAGTGAAAACGTTCTGATTTTCTTGAGGTTACTGATAGAATCCATATTTTAATTGGCTTTATTTTTATTCATTCCCAATATTCCCAAACTGTTTCTTTCTCAGTCTTTCCCTTCTCTGTAAATGTAATGACAGCTAGTTGGCTGCTCAAGCCAGAAGACTGGGAGTCACCCTCCATTCCTCTCTGATGCCCCCATCAAATAAAGATTGCCAACCCTGCCTTCAGACTCTCTCTCAGTTCTGCTCGCTTTTCTCTATGCTCACTGCCACCATCCTAGTTCAAGTCACCATGATTTCTCTCTTGTAATATCATGATAAATTATTTTCCAGAGGTGCAGTTTTTAAAATAGAGAAAAAAATGACAACTTAAACCATTTTCAAATGTATACTTCAGTCATTGTTAGTATATTCACAATGTTGTATAACCATTACTAACTCCAGAACATTTTCATCACCCTGAACAGGAGCCCAAACCCATTAAGCTGTCATTCCCATTCCCCTAATGGCAGCCCCTAGTTACTTTATATCTCTATGGTTTTGCCTAATCTGGATATTTTAAAAATAGAGTCCTGGCCAGGAGTGGTGGCTTATGCCTGTAATCCCAGCACTTTGGGAAGCCAAAGCGGGAGGATCTCTTGAGGTCAGGAGTTTGTGGTGAAACCCCGTTTCTATTGAAAATACAAAAAATGTAGCCAGGTATGGTGGTGCTTACCTATAGTACCAGCTAATGGGGAGGCTGAGGCACGAGAATCACTTGAACCTGGGAGGTGGAGGTTGCACCACTGCAGTCCAGCCTGGATGACGGAGTGAAACTGTCTGAAAAAAAGAAAAGAAAAAGAGTCCTACAATAAGCAGCCTTTTGTGTCTACCTTCTTTCCCTTAGTCAATGTTTTCAGGGTTCATGTTTTGGCATGTATTAGTACTTTATTCATTTTTAAGGCCAAATAACATTCTGTTGTACAGATATACAATATGTTATTCATCATTTGAAGGAATTTTAGATTGTTTCTAGTTTTTGGCTAATTAAGAATAATGTAGCTATTAACATACATGTACAAGTTTTTGTGTGAGTATATATTTTTAATTCTCTAGGGTATATACATATAGAGTGGAATTGCTGGGTTCTGTGGTTATTTGGTTTAGCTTTTTGAGGAACCACCAAACTGTTTTCCACAGTAGCTATATCACTTTACCTTCCCACCCCAGTGTATGAGTGTTTTCATTTTTCCACATCCTCGCCAATGGCCCACAATAGACTTTTAACCAGTCTCCTGGTTTCTGCTCTCTAGTCCATCTGCATAGCAACAGAATGATCATTTTAAAATTAAACTCCAGGGTATCATTCACATTGGAGTTGAGAGGTCTCATTCACAACAAACTACATTGCTGGGAGGTTTTATGGTGCTGATGAGCTTCCCTCGTGTGCTTCTCTCGCCTGCCTGACCTAATCACTGTGCTCTAGCCGTGACAGGCCTCTTGTTTTTATCGAATCTGCCTAATTCTTGCTCATCTCAGGCATTCAGCACTTATACTTACTTTTGCCTAGAATATTTTTGGCATGGCTGACTCATCTTTCACTTTCAGTCTGTCATCTTCTCAAAGAGATATTCTGATCATGCTATCTAAAGTAAGTGTCTCTCCACCTCCCCCTTCCCTTTCTCCTCCATCCCTAATCAGTAATAAGATCAATGAAGATATAGAACATACATGTCTCATTCACAGTTGTCTCCTTGTTTTCTAGTACTAAGGCTGGCACATAATAGGAGTTTAGTAAGTATCAGTTTGCAGTTAATGATTGGGTACTACTCTTTAGCAGCTTGCTGTTTTAAAAATATATATGTATAGTAGCTGTCCAGGCATTACCATGGTAGGAGGTAAGTTGCAGGCAGAAATCAATGAATATGGTTGTCATTGTGTCAGTCATCACATTACTTTATAAAGCCATGTCAGTAACTGAGCTGCAATAGAAATTTCTGGAGAGAATAAGAAATATGAAAGACTGTAGCACAAATTCTGGAAAAGGTAAGAGGAAAGGAGCCTTTTCATCTGATTTTGTAGAATAAATGCCACCGTTGCTCGTTTAAAACCTTCTAGATAGAGAAATCATGTGCCAGCTGTTATAATCTGTATGGTTCTTTCCTATGACAACTGATTTAAATGTTATGGAATGCATGTGGGCAGGGGTAAGGAAAAGAGTTTGGGAATGCTGAACTTGGTACAAAAAATATGCATTATAGATATTTCACTAGGTATGTTTAACCATTCCTACCCTAACATGCCTGTGCTCTCACAATAAGAAACTGAGCTATTTCAGGTATCCCTGAAATTATAGAGGGAAGTTCAGTGTGGGAAGTTCAGTATGGAAAGTTTAGTAACAAGTTGACTTAGATTCTTTCCTCTGCCCTTGCTTTTATGCATATGTGTGCTCTCATTCTTTTAGCAAAAGCTAGTTCAAGTTCATATCTTAAAACTGTTTAGAGCAGTAGCAAAGCTGTACCTTAAAGTAAGACCTGTCCGTATGTTTACTTTACATTTCAGCAATCATCTGGGGAAGAATCTACAGTTGCTGATGGACAGAGTGGATGAAATGAGCCAAGATATAGTTAAATATAACACATATATGAGGAATACTAGTAAACAGCAGCAGCAGAAACATCAGGTTGGTATTGTGGAAAATTCAACAAACATGTATTTCTAAGTTTCATGTATTTCAAGAGTCATGTTCAAAATGACCTAAATCATCTTTGGTAAAGCACTGACTGTTAACTAGTTACTCTGTATCATATTTTAGAAAGACTATTCTTTATATGGCGTGTTCCTAAGATATTAATTTACATGTTATACTTAAAAATACCTGTGTTAAAGAGAGCTAGTATGTTAAGCTCAGATTGTAATGCCAAGGTTATGCAAATAAGAGATACATTTATTGAGAAAATCAGAAGCAAAGAGATTCCAGAATGTCACAGCTCATTTCTTTACTAACTATAATTGGTTTGGCAGTGGCTCATTGCAGCATAGTTAGCGATCTTCAGTTCATTTAAAAAACTGAGCAATTGTGATTAAGAACAAGCAATTTTGATAGGAAATAATAGACCAACTGCTGTGAAGTAGATAGTATGATACAGACAAAAACCCTAGAATTATCTGAATATTCTTATCTACACACATCTACGGCTGTGGTCATTTAACCTTTTCTTTATTCTTGTTGCCTGCAGGCCACGTGGTTTTCACAGTTCCTGGAATATTGTATTTGGACTGTATTGCTCTAAAGTGTTCTTAGCATTTGATTCATAGATCAGTTGATTCCAGAATGTTTATCTATGAAAGCAGTATTTATGTATGACTACTCTGTCCATTAAAATGTACTTTAAACAGGGCGTGTTAAATACAGAATTCTGAGCAGAACTACGTGGTTCTGAGAATGTTGAATTTTTTCTTAATATCAGAGTTCATATTCAGTATATAGTGAAATTTAAAGTACTTTGTTTCTACCAACTTAGAATTGAGAAAACATACGTAAATCAGTATTTTTTGTTTTGACTCAAAAGATGGGAGTGGTTACACATGTCTGATAAACTAGGGGGGAAAATCATCTCAGCTGGATTTCATTTTCCTGCTGGTTTTTCCTGTAGGTTAAGGACTCACCCAGGGGATCAAATGGAATATTTGTCTCCTATAAGTACCCCATAACGAATACAGGAATTATCATAAAGCAAGTTACTTTCCTTCACTAGAAAGAATTGTCACTTCCCTTGATTTTCTTAGGAATCCAAAGACTAAATTTTTACTAAACTACCTTGGTTTCTCATTACCTGACATTTTAAGGTTGTATGGGATATTATTTGCTTCACTGTTGCGAGCAGGCATAGCTGTTTAGCTCTTACTGTGATTGATCTGTAAGTTTATAGTTAATGTTTACCTTTATATGTATCCCTACTTTCTCTTCAGTGAATCATAGGAATCCAGAGTCTCAAAGTATTCGAAGCATTATCTGAGCTATTAATAGTATCCATCCTTAGTTGTAGAGCTAAGGTACAGACAATTATCTGTTACGAGTAGTAGTAATAGGCCAGGTGCAATGGCTCATGCCTGTAATCCCAGCGCTTTGGGAGGCTGAGGCGGGTGGATCACTTGAGATCAGGAGTTCAAGACCAGTCTAGCCAACATAGTGAAACCCTGTCTGTACTAAAAATACAAAAATTAACTGGGGCGTGGTGGCGCATGCCTGTAATCCCAGCTACTTGGGAGGATGAGGCAGGAGAATCACTTGAATCCTGAAGGTGGAGGTTGCAGTGAGCTGAGATGGCACCACTACACTCCAGCCTGGGCAACAGAGTAAGACTCCATCTCAAAAAAAAAAGAGTGGTAACAATAGTGAACATAGCAGTAATAACATCACCTGTACTGTTATTTTAGGTCAGTAGGAGTAAAGTTGAAAGAATTCCCAATGTGGTAGTTCATTATGTAGTCATTAAAATTAGCATGAATCATTAATTACCCCATTGTGAAAAATGGTAAAGCAATGTCTTTACCTTACTAATCATGAGCTTCTTTCCTTTAAGCCCCCTTTTACTTACGTAACTAGTTTTGTTTTCTGAAACACTATTAGTTATAGACTCTTAGAGCCCAGAGTGGCACTAGAGTTTCCAACAAAGGATTTTCTTCTACTGTTAGCATAATTAGCTTCTTAGAAGCAAGTTTCCCCAAATGTTGCCATTGGTAAAACTGAGGTTGGAATTCAGAGCAGTGGGTTTCTGCTGGTTCTGTAGGGGAAGGAGGTCTTTTTTTTCTCCTCTGATGGAGAAAAATAACCAAATCATTTTCTCTTTGAATATTAGTATCAGCAGCGTCGCCAGCAGGAGAATATGCAGCGCCAGAGCCGAGGAGAACCCCCGCTCCCTGAGGAGGACCTGTCCAAACTCTTCAAACCGCCACAGCCCCCTGCCAGGATGGACTCGCTGCTCATTGCAGGTATTGTTGCTCAGTGCAAAACCTGACTGGTTTTGTCCATTTCTTAGGAAGCAGAAGACAGTGAGAAATTTACGAACAGAAAAGCATGTCATAAATGCTAGTGTATTTGAAATGGTTGCAGGATGAATTTGAATCTAACACCTGTAATATCTGAAATCTACGAACTTGTAAGAGTTTGTTCTTTTGTCCAGGTTCTTTGAATGCTTCACTCTGTGTGTTTTTAAGTACTTTGAGATGGCATTATAAACTTTCTAAAATGAGTCCTTTTTCATGGAAACCAAGAAAAATTGTTTACAGTCTTAATGTATAAGATTACTTAGCTCAGGCCTCTTACTGTTCCTCTCCCAGCCCAGCACTGTACAGTTGGTATTTGACTTGAATTTGGGAAATTATTTCCCTCACTTTGACTTAAATTGGGGCAGCACAAACGTATTTCTGAATGAACTTTTTCTGGGTGTACTTAATATTTAACACCACTGTTAAGCAGTAGAGGCCCTGTGTCCTGTGCAAGGATTTGATTTGAAATATATGATATTCATGCCCTTATTTGACTATAATCTTATAGAAATGTTAAATACCATTTGATTCAGTCAGATACTTGACTGTGAGAAGATTTTATCAGAGTGAAAATCCTACTCAAAAGCTGATTGGCAATTTCTCATTTCTACTGAGAATACATTTGTATTGTGGGAACAAATTCCAAATTCCTTAACACTTTCTAGTGTACATGCAAATTAAATTTGGGAAATGAGACATAATTCCTTCCCTGAGGTCCAATTCAAACAATTGAAATCCTTATATTTTTAAGAAGCATGTAATTGTGCCATGAGATTAGATCATTAGTTTTAAGACATAAAAAGCAATGCTGGAGCCATTTCTTCAAGTGAACTCTCTACTCTTGCTCTGTCTTGGTTCGGAGGAAATCCCCTTAACATTTCCAAAGCACAAACTGAAAACCTACTATACCTATTCACATCTGGGTCAAATGGGTCTGGTTGGTTTGCAGTTCTGTGATTTTATTGTTAGTATCTCCTTTCTACCTGTTAAGTCTAGTCAGTGCTGTTTTCTCAGTTGTACAACATTGGTTTGATCTACTTAGTAAGTCCTTTTGACTGACAGCTAATATGTCCTTAGGGCTGATAACCTTTTGAGGAGTAGTTTTTCTTTACTCTCCATGTAATTAAGAGTGGACAGTAGCTTGTTTTCATAAGAACTTATATTTCTTATCCCTTATGGAAAAGTAAACTCTGGATTCAAAACAGTATACAGGTGATTCTGTTTTATGCTGATTTTCCTATTTGACTAGCTTTCTGGATCATTTTACAATTTGTGGAACATTATGGCTCTATCTCTTTCTCAAATGCACAGGCCAGATAAACACTTACTGCCAGAACATCAAGGAGTTCACTGCCCAAAACTTAGGCAAGCTCTTCATGGCCCAGGCTCTTCAAGAATACAACAACTAAGAAAAGGAAGTTTCCAGAAAAGAAGTTAACATGAACTCTTGAAATCACACCAGGGCAACTCTTGGAAGAAATATATTTGCATATTGAAAAGCACAGAGGATTTCTTTAGTGTCATTGCCGATTTTGGCTATAACACTGTCTTTCTAGCCATAATAAAATAAAACAAAATCTTGACTGCTTGCTCATTGGATTTTAGATGTATTTTCTCTAGCTTACCTTTGTTTGCTTATACTTGCTTATTCCTAAAAGCTAAAAGCCTTGACCAGAAGTTTCACTAGGCTAAAACCTGTAGGCTCCACCACTTTTGCTGCCTCTCAGGTGCCACCTTTCAAGCTACTTATCCCAACTACTTCTCCCACCTCCTGACCCAGAGGCCCTGGTACCTATTGTGAATTTTTTTTTTGAATTTTTATACTTCACTGCTCCCAAATGAGCACCCCCTAGAAGTCCAGGCTTTGTGTACCTGCTCAGGAATTCCTTGTCCGCAGACCTGGAATCACTTGGCCTAATTCCAGTCAGTCCACCTTTTCATTTCTGCAGGTGATGGTCAACCAGTCCCTATACTTATAGGCCTCTGGACACAAGATTTTTTTTTTTTTTAAAGACAGTCTCACTTTGTCACCCAAGCTGGAGTGCAGTGGCACAATCTCCGCTCACTGCAACCTCCACCTTCCAGGTTCAAGCACTTCTCTCACTTCAACCTCCCGAGTAGCTGGGACTACAGGCATGTGCTACCAGGCATGGCTAATTTTTATATTTTTAGTAGAGATGGGGTTTCACCATGTTGGCCAGGCTGGTGGTCTCCATCTCCTGACCTCAAGTGATCTGCCTGCCTCTGCCTCCCAGAGTGCTGGGATTACAGGCATAAGCCACCACACCTGGGCAGGACATAGAAATGTTAAAGAAAAAAATCATGTCACCAGAAGTAAAATTCATTTTGTTTATATTATTTAAGACTTCACATTTGTCTTCCCAAACCATGAAGTAACAGTTCTGCTAATAGCAAGTATTATGAATGTAAAATGAGGAATTAAGACAATAGTAGTACATTGGAAAAAACATATTTTAGTAATTTTGTATTTGAAAGATTATCACAGCTCTTGTTATTTGTTTGCCACCAGAATCAGTGAGATCTGCCAGCTGGTGGGGGTGTGCCTATGAGAATTTTAGATGATCCCCTAAAAGGAATATCAGAAAAGGGGGTGGGTGAAAGGTCAGGAGAGTTGAGAAATCCATTTATTGGATAACATTGTTTGGAAGGCACCACTGGGGCTCTAGGATTAGGCAGCCAGATTGAAACCTTGCTCCTCCTTTCCGTAAGTTACTTAACTTCCCTGTGCCTCACTTTTTGTCACAAGATGAGATGAGAAATGGGAACAGGTCTGTTACCTCACAAGGTGGCTGTGAGTGTTGAAGAGTTTCATTGGGAGTTGGGGTGAAGCATGCAGAACTCTGATTTGTATGTGGCAGCCATTTAGCATGTATTTATGATGAAGGAGGCACTCTAGGTACCCTAGCCAGGATGTTGGGTTGTTAGCTGGGTTTTACTTTAAAGAGCTCAGGGCCTAGAACATTCTAGAATCCAAGTACTTAAGTACTTGAGCTCTCATACATAATTGTCTTTAGGATAATCTTTGAAGTAGACTTATGAGTCAAAGGGTATGTGAAATGTAAGGCCTAGAATGTTCTAGGCCCTGAGCTCACATACATAATTGTCTTTAGGATAATCTTTGAAGTAGACTTATGAGTCAAGGGTATGTGAAATGTAATGCCTTTTACATTTGCCAAATATATTGCCAAATTGCCTTCAAGAGTTTCTGCTGTTTTGCCCTCCTACCCATGGTGATTCCTTAAATTTGAGTCAACACAAATTTGAGTGTGACTGTGTTAGACAGAAGGGATATATTAACAGGTAAAACTGGTCATGGCCCCTGCCCTTATGGAGTGTAGGCTCTGTTGGTTCATTTCTCTGCATTCTGATTTTCTAGACTTGAGATCTTATTATTGAGTTCAAGCACCCTTAAGGTAGCAAGTGAGCAAAATAAAATCAAGGAAAACCAGTTTGAACATAACTTACGTATTTCTTAGAACGTGAGATTAACTGAATCACTTCAACTATGTTTTTAAAGGTGTGATTCTTTCTTAAATTCTTTATTATTGTTTAGATTGCTGTAACTTAGTAACATATGAATACATAAAGATTTCAGTAATTTTTGATTTAGGAATTATTGTAGTGGGAAAAACGGTTTAGGAAAACATGTCAGTGGAAATTAAATCGCCACAGCATGTAGTGTTAGGGAATAGCTTCTGTTCAGCATTTGATTTGAGTGCTGTGTTCTGACATTTTTCAAGAACAAATACATGTGATTCATCTTCTATAAATATTTGCAGTTTCTTCAAGTTGAAATGAAAAAAGCTTGTAAATTGAGCACCGGGTCTAATAAATCATACACTTACCCAAGAACAAAAAGACAGGAAAAGCTAGCATGTTAATCTAATGAAAAAACTAATGTGAAAAAACCAAGAAAGTAGAAGATATTTGACATTAACTTCATAATCATCGATAATAATCTAATAATCATAACATTATTCTTAAAACCTGAAAGAATGGAACCCTGCTCCAAATGTGTTTTTTTAATAGCAACATAAACTAAAATAATTTTTAAACCTATTTTTGGAAGCTTGGAAATTGAGATGTGGTTATCTAATGTTAACCTAATTAAGAGAACTTGGTGTGATTTCTCATGTACAATATCTAAATATTTAAGTTTTATTGTCTTCTAAAATATTATTACATTCTTCATACTGTAGTTTTGTAACATCTTTTAGAAAACTTGTGTCAGCTTCACTTTCAAACCATGCTGGCATCGAACTCAGGTGTAGTGATATCAGAATGTTATGAAATAACATTTTATTTTTGTTATAAACTCCATTTTTACAATAAACACTTCTCAACCAAATTAAGCATGCAATACACCATTTGTCATTTAAAAAAATGCTCACTGGGCATCTTGGTCTATATTAGTTCTGTACTTTTAAAAATTCTCTTTCTTTTAAAAAAAATTAACAAGTATTTGTCAAGTACCTACTTTGTCAAGCACCTACTTTGTCAAGCACTCTTGGTGTTCTACTGCAGACAGGACACAGATTCTGCCTCTGAGCTTATTAATCAGCATATGACCCAAGAGAAGAACATGAAGTCATACAAGCTGGAGAGTATGAAGTCTTAAGTGCCTTGGAGAGTGCTTCAGCCCATCTCAACAGAGGATCCTTCCTCAGTTGGGGTGTACAGAAGGGGTAACCGTGGTTAGTAGTCATTGCGGTAAAAGGATAAAGATCTGGGTCTATTAATATTGAAAAGTGGTGACTCCCAAGTTGGAGTCAGAACCTCTTTGGATAGATTGGAAGAGGTGTTCATGTGACTCCAAATTACTTGAGACAGGGAGTGAGGAAGGGGAAGCCAGAGCCGTTGGGAAATTACAGTTTGCTGGAGCAAACTGGTGTGGCCCAGTACTTACTGCCTTGAGACTTATTTTACATAAATGGACACTTCCCTATAATGCACATTGAGCCTGCTCTGCCTCCTGAATAGCTGGGACCCTAGGCGCATTGCATCACACCTGGCTAATTTTTTGTGTTTTTTTTTTTTTGTAGAGATGGAGTTTCACCATGTTGGCCTGGCTGGTGTTGGCTCCTGTTTTGGCTTCCTAAAGAGGTGGGATTTATAGGTGTGAGCCACTGCACCTATCCCTAAAAAATTTTTGATTCCATGAGATTCGATATTGTGGCCAGTTACATTTATTTTATGAGTTAGGCAACCAATTTTCAATCTTTTTATTAAATCAATGGCAAGCAGTCTTCTATGGATTGAATACAAATACTTTTAAACCATGCTGGCATCGAACTCAGGTGTAGTGATAGAATGCTATAAAATAATTTTTTATTTTTGTTATAAACTTCATTTTTACAATAAACATTTCTCAACCAAATTAAGCATGTAATACACCATTTGTCATTTTAAAAAAATTCTCACTGGGCATCTTTTTTATGCTAGTTCTGTACTTTCTAAAATTCTCTTTCATTCTGTGATACTGAGCAAAAAAAAAGTCTCTTTCTTTTAAAAAAATTTAACAAGTGTTTATCCAGTACCTTCTATATCAAGCACTCTTGATGTTCCAAAGCAGACACGACACAGATTCTGCCTCGGAGCTTATTAATCAGCATATGACCCAAGAGAGGAACACGAAGTCATACAAGCCGGAGAGTATGAAGTATTAAGTGCCTTGGAGAGTGCTTCAGTCCACCTCAACAGGATTCTTCATCGATTGGGGTGTACAGAAAAGGTGCCAGTGGTTAGTAGTCATTGTGGTAAAAGGATAAAGATCTGGGTTTATTAATACTGAAAAGTGGTGACTTCCCAAGTTGGAGTCGGAACCTCTTTGGATGGATTGGGAGAGGTCTTGAGTTACTTACTAACTTGAGGTTAGTAAGACCTCAGAGTCTTACTAACTTGAGTATTCTCTGGAACCGTCATGAGTTGAGGGGATAGGAGATGGATTGCTGAATTCATGCTTATTCTAGCGCTTGAAGTCCTTCCTTTTAAATAGGATGCAGGTACATCTTTTCTTCCCCTCCTTCCAAAAAAAAAAAAAAAGTAGGTCTCATTGATGTTGTCCTGTAAAGATAATATTATATTCTCCTTTAATCCAAAGATTACTGTTTTTACATTTGAACGAAAGTAAAGGATTCTGCCACTTCTCATCAGACCCTTAACAATGCAAAATGGCCAATTTCCAAGTGTTCTTGTTTAATGTTGATTGCAGTAGGAAAATATTGCTTCTGGCATTTATGTCAACCTCAAGACAAACTCAGGTGTCACTTTTATTTCCTTCAGTAATATTTTATTTCCTTGACCCTTCTTCAGGGCACAGCCGTTTCTGGCATCTTCTATCTTCCTTTGTGGACATGGAAGCAAAGGATTTGTTTAACTTTCAGCAGTGTTTACTGCTCCTGACGGTAAATGGTCCTTGCCGTCTCTTCTTGGACTGTAGTCTCTCTTGCCAGTGTGTTACTTTGTGTGTATTGGAAACAGTTCTTATTTTGTCAGATCCCCTGGGTGATCTTTCTCTACCTTTGTTTATCTTGTCATTTGGCTTTCACTTACTTAACTCATTTCTAATTTCAATCTGCCTATGATTCTTTAGTGTTGATTCTTGACCTCCATTTTGAGGTTTTTAAATTGCATTTTATTTATTAAAAGTCACAAAGATCTTAATTTTTCCATGATCTAAGCACGTATTTCTGAATGTCATGATTCTCCAATCAGGCAGACAAATGTCCCAATAACCTCATCTCCTAGATCACAATGGAGGTTTATTTTTCCCTTTGATACGTGCAGCTCCCATTATTGCTAATGAAAGGTCTTCATGTGCATTAAGGGGAAACTAGACCTCTAATGAGATACAGAGAGGAATTGCAGCTGATGATTTCCACTTCTAGCCCACTGTACTATAACAAATGCATGCTCAGGAGGCAATGGGCCAAAGAAACACAAAATGCATGTGCTGCTTATATAAAATATCTTACCTAGTCTTAATGTAGGTATTGTTTTGGCTTGTAGTGTCTGATATTCCATACCTGCCGAAGGGGGCCCTCATTATGGGGGCAAAAGACCCCCAGGTACTTGGAGAAGGAAATGAATAGACAAATTTTATTTCAAGTAGCTTTTTAAGAGCAATCTCTAAATTAATATTTTACAGTTCGCAAAATACTTAGTCATGTATCTTCTCATTTGGAATGAGAAAAGAGTACAAATGCCTTATGAAGGCAATGTACTTGGTACTGAAAGTACAAAGGGTTTGAAACACAGTAACGGCCCGGAGATGCAGAAACCAAACTTCAGAAAGGCTGTGATTGACTAAAGCTAACCCACCTCTAGATGGCAAGACTGGGACTGGAGCTGAAGTCTTGGGTGCCAGTGCCATTGTACTCTTAACCAGCACATGGCACAACCTCCCTTCTCAACCAGGACTGGAAGAATAGTTCGTATTTCAGGGTATCTTCCTATTTATGTGATATCATCTCTTCTGTGGTGAGCCACTCTCTCTTCTTCCCTTCCCCCACCAATTTCTGGGAGCTCTTTTATCCCCTAATTCATCCTGATCCCAAGATTCAAAGGATCCCAGTGGTGAGCTCCCAGTGTCTGTGTTTATAACCGGACTAAGGTGGACATCTTAATCAGTTATCCTTTTCAGATAAACAACAATTAAGGGATGCTAGTGTCCATCCAGGCTCATTTCTTGGGTAGAGGTGGTCTGACCCCTTGACTACTTTGTAATTCTGGGCTGAGTAGCAGAGCACAGGGGAAGAATCGGTGCGAAAATCAAAGGATGCTGCCTGGGTTCTAACACTGGGATTTTCTGTTTCTATTCTCTTTCTGAGGCCTGTTTAGATTCTTGCCTTTGAATCTCACGGAAACACATTTGAATCTTCTTAATAACGCTGCCTTTTTTTTTTTCCCTTCAGCAAGTATGAATTGGTTTCTGTTGCTTTTAACCTCAAAAAATAAAAATAAATAAATAAATAAAAAACAACCTAACGCAACTCATGTATATGCCAAGGCTTGTTTGCTATTCGCTATTAGGCCTCAAAAGATTTTGGAAGGTGCACCCTTAAGTGGCAATTGGAGAATAAAAAGCTCTTGTATTTTGCAAACATGTTAACAGAACTTTAGAGCGGGAGAAGACTTAGCCCTCTCTCTGTGACCACCAACACCCCCATTTACAGATGTGGAAGGAGGTACCAAGAGCTTTAAGTATTGTTTCCAAAATAGCCTAGATTATTCACCATTCTTTTGTATTGTTCTGTGCCTCAACATTTCCTGCAGAATGTCGTCCCCTATATGACTGAGGCTTCCTGTTTGCAAAGATGCTCTCTGATGTACTCTGGAGTTGAAGTGTGTACCATTTGAAGCTCCAGGGTAGTGTATTCTCTCAGAAATGAACAAGGAGTTGGAAGCTAATTTAAAACATCTCACAACTCCCATCACCTTGACTGTTCCAGCTGGGAAGTGAATGGAAGAGGTGAGCTTTTGCTGCTTTGCTGGAGATTGGTGTAAACAGGTGGTGGGGTATTCTAAATTTGGTCTGAGATGAAAACATTTCAAGCAAACAAAATTAAGCTAGATTATTTTGACAGTGAAGTATTTCTTTAGAGATGCAGATGTCAGTTTTATTAAAGTGCAAATCAGCATTAGAAAAATAATATTTGAGATTGTGTGTGCTTAAAAGCTATCCCTGACAAAACAACTTTGGAAAACTATAGATCACCTTTGCCTCTGGCTTCTAAATGTGTGGTGATTTTGATTTTGCAATGGTAACGTGAAGTCCGTTTCCTCCCACTCCCAGACTTAGGGAAGAAGGGAAAACTGGAGTAATTTGTTAGGAACAAAGACATTTGCATTTGTAATGTTCATGTCATTCTGTTCATGCCTCTGTTAATTCACAAATGTACAGAAATTCAGAAATCATCTGGGGTAGGAGAGAGAGAGGGAAGGTGTTGATTTTGCATTTTGATGAATCCCTGATGTGGCAAATCTCAGATGACAATTCCCCATCTTGTATTGACGGACTGTAGCAGTTCTGGGGTACTCTGGTGAGAAGTGATTAGAGGCTGGCAATGCAAAGCCTCCATGAATTCCAAATATATTCAGTGTTAGCAGTAAATTATTGCTCCTGATTTAAAGCACACTTGGACAAAAAGATTATCTTCTGCTGATGCTCTTATGTACTAGATGCTTGCATTCATTGTCTCTAGGAAAAAAACTGACCAGCCAACCAACAGGAATGGCACTTTTCCATCTATAGAAATGTGTGTTGCTTACCTTGTCACTTCAGCCCTTCTGAGTCTCTATCTCTGGTGAGTGGATTTTGGCTTTGCAAATGCAGCACACTGTAGGGGAAAGTAGAATTGCAAACTTAGGCTTTCAGAATGGATTTTCGTGGGGGGTCTTTCTCTGTAGTGTATTGTGTTAGAGCACCTTTTGGTGTTCATTCAACAAACAAATGTGCCAAACACTGCTCAACATGGGATGAAAAGTCAGTCAGGGGGACTTAACCAAGAGCTGTGGTTTCCAAAGTGTGGCCCCTGAGTAAGCATCACCTGCAAACTTGTTAGAAATGCAGATTTTCAGGCCTCAACCCAGACTTACTGAATCAAGAGCTTTGAGGATGAGTTGGAGATCAACCTGGGAAACATAGCGAGACCCTGCTTCTACAAAAAAAAAAAAAAAAAAAAAGGCAACAACAAAACACACAGTACTACTGAGTGTGCATTGCCTTCGCACCATCGTAAAGATGAAAAATCATAAGTGAAGCCGTCCTAAGGCAGGAATTATCTGTACAGTGGTTCCTGAATCTGGCTGTGTTGCCAAGGGCGTTTTTTCTTTCTTTTTCTTTTCTTTTTTGAGACGAAGTCTCCCTGTCTCCCAGGCTGGAGTGCAGTGGCATGATCTCGGCTCACTGCAACCTCTTCCTCCCAGATTCAAGCAGTTCTCCAGCCTCAGCCACCTGAGTAGCTGGGATTACAGGCATGTGGCACCACACCCAGCTCATTTTTTGTACATTTAGTAGAGACTGGGTTTCACCACGTTGGCCTGGCTGGTCTTGAATGCCTGACCTCAGGTGATCCGCCTGTCTCAGTCTCCCAAAGTGCTGGGATTGCAGGCACCCGTCATCACACTCAGCTAATTTTTGTATATTTAGTAAAGATGGTTTCACCATGTTGGCCAGGCTGGTCTCAAATTCCTGACCTCAGATGATCTGCCCACCTCAGCCTCCCAAAGTGCTGGGATTGCAGGCATGAGCCACCGTGCCCGGCCAAGTTTTTTCATTTAAACTAAAGGCCGAAATGAGGCCTGGATGCTTTGTTTTGTTTTTTAAGTTACCAGATGATATTGGGAAGACATAATTTAATAACTCATTCTAGAGTAGCCACCTCTATGGAGAGGTTAAGAGTAATAGTTATGTTGAGTTGTGGAGGAAGAGGACAAGGACAGGGAGGAGGAGGAGGAGGAGGAAGAGGAGGGACACGGAAGACTGGAAGGATCCAGGTCCAGAGAGGCTCGTATGCCATAAGCCTGAGATAATAGCGGAGCATGGTTTACCTGACTGTGCTGATTGCAGCAACCACTGTGCAGCAGCAGTGTGGATACTGCATCCGAAAGGACAGCAAATGTGTGCCCCTTCACAACCTGGCACAGAAAAAAGGCTCAGTGACAACAGTTCTATTTTGAAATCTATGTTGAATCCTGGCAGTGGGAGGGAGAAATTGTAACATTCGGCCTCCTATCCTCACCCTCAGTGTCCCCGAATTAGGATCAAGGAAGGAGTCAGATGAAAAGTGAAAACAGAGAAGATTAGAGAATGTGTTATTTTTCTAGCAAAAATATAATTTCTAAGCACAAGCATCATAATTTAAGGTGAAAAGCATGTTGATATTGGAAAAAAATAATTACACTGTTCTCTGCCTTGCTGTTCAATTGGAATCATGTGCAATTTTGTTTGAATCGGTATCTCCAAAATATGACCTATTAAGTCTTTTGAGAGATTTCTTGTGTATTTGAACACCATTGATTGAGTGGTACGACAGGGCATGAGTAATCAACATTTGGTGAAGGAAGTTCTTCCTGAGCGCCTTTACAAAATTGCAGGGAAAAGTGCATTTTTAGCAACCTCAAAATCTCTACTAAGAGCCTATGTAGAATGGAGAACATTTGGACCACTTAGGAGACAGCATATCCACATACCTTAAGGCAAATGAAACAAGTAAATGGAAGCATTGAGAATAAAGTTCTCTGTCTTGCTGCCAATATCCCTTTTTCCTCTCTACTTTAACTTTTTTTTTTTTGCAGTATTTTCTTAAAGTCTTTTTTAAAAAGAGAATATAGAAATTTAGATTTAATTTGCCACAGCTTGCATTTAAGTCTCTGGAAAAATGAGAAGTAATTGTAAGATAACAGTAGCAGCTGCCTAACCAGTTGTTTCAAAATATGGCAATAAAATATTAAATTTGAGACTTGCTATTTTTGTGCACAGATGTCTGTCATTGGTTGTGATAGATTTCTAACCTCCCTACCAAGTTATTATTTTAGGAGGGGGTAGGGAGGATGATTATGACAAGTTATGGACTTATATTATTCTTAAAGAAAATAGGAATCAGTGGAACCCTGACAGCAATTGTTCTCTCTTTACAAAAGAAAAAAAGCACAGCTAAGCTTATATTATGTTGCTTAATTGACCGGGGCTAGAGGGCAGCGTCAGATTTTGGACACTACTACTGGGAAAAAGTCTACAACTGATTCAGCACATAAAATCCAAAGAACGTGAGCTTAGAGGGAGAGCGAGCAGTTTTGATGGAAGATGCAGTTTATTTGCATCACAAATGGGAGGTATGGGATGGGTCAAGTGTATGAAATCAACATCCCAGGCCACACAAGGATGGAGCTTCATTATTCCTGTAAATGGAATTAGCCCACAGCAGTAGCATGGACTATTCTGGTTATTTCAGTGAAAATGGAGTTTTACTTGCCAGTGGAGCAAGGTTTAGTGTGTTTCCAATCAGCCATGGCCAGAGCAGTTGCGTCGGTGTTGTGGGGAGGTAGGAGATGACTGCGGCCAGGGGGACAGAAGTGGCAGCACCTATGAAATGCTGCAAGCAATTTGATGGGGATCAAGGAAGAGGAGGTATTTTCCAAAGTCTGTTCTTTTTTATCATTTTTTTTTTTTTTGAGATAGAGCCTTGCTCTGTCACCCAGGCTGGAGTGCAATGGCACGATCTCGGCTCACTGCAACCTCCTCCTCCTGGGTTCAAGCGATGCTCCTACCTCAGCCTCCTGAGTAGCTGGCATGTACCACTATGCCCGGCTAATTTTTTGTATTTTCGTTAGAGATGGGGTTTCACCATGTTAGGTGGGTGCACTGGCTCACACCTGTAATCCCAGCAGTTTGGGAGGGTGAGGTGGGCGGATCACGAGGTCAGGAGATGAAGACCATCCTGGCTAACACGGTGAAACCCCGAAGTCTGTTCTAAGGAACTTTAGTTTTTGTGGAATATTCATAGGTACTACTTGGCAATAAAAAGACAAACAGAAAACTTTTCTAAAATAAATTTTAGGAAAGTCTTGCTTAAGCATCATTGGACTGAGTTTTTTATTTCAGAATTAGCAAAATTTTGAATAAATAAAGTGAAGCATAAAGTTTTAAGAAGAAAAAGCATTCTTTCATTTATTAACTGTGTGCCAATGCACCACTTTCTCCTGTTTTCTCAGCTGTAAAATGGATATAATAGTATTCACTTGATCTACATGAAATTGCCACTATTAAACCGACAAAAAAAACGGGAATTTCATATAGTTCAGGCCAGTTCTGTTATCACATTATGTATGCATGTAATAATGCATATCTCATAGAGTTGTTGGGAGAATTAAATAAGATGATGTGGGTAAAATTTTTTGATCTCACAATAGCAAGCGCTCATTAGTGGTCACTGATTTTGTGGGCTGTGTGACCAGAACAATATAACTGTAGAGCCCTTTTTTTTTTTTTTTTTTTTGGAAGACATAGTCTCACTCTGTTGCCCAGGCTGGAGTGCAATGGTGCGGTCTCGGCTCACTGCAACCTCCACCTCCTGGGTTAAAGCAATTCTCCTACCTCAGCCTCCTGAGTAGCTGGGATTATAGGCGTGCACCACCACACCCAGCTAATTTTTGTGTTTTTGGTAGAGATGGTTTCACCATGTTGGTCAGGCTGCTCTTGAACTCCTGTCCTCAGGTGATCCATCTGCCCCAGCCTCCCAAAGTGCTGGGATTACAGGCGTGAGCCACCACACCTGACTCATAGAGCCCTTGTTTCTAAAGATAGCTGCTGGGGACTGATACAGGATTCTAGGGGAAGGAGGATATAGAGCAGGCGTCAGCTAACTTTTTTCTGTAAGGGTCCAGGTAGTAAATATTTTAAGTTTTGTGGGCCATATGCTCTCTATGGCAACTACTCAACTCTACCATTGTAGTGGAAAGGTAGCCGTAGACAATCTGTGAATGAATGGGCATGGCTGTGTTCTAGAAACTTTATTCATCAGGCATTGGTCTGGATTTGACCTTCAGGGGTGTGGTTTTCTGGCCCTAACTATAGACAAAGGGAAGCGGTGAGTTGTTAAGGTGAGAAGATGGAATTGGGTGTTTGGAGACCTAGCTTTTGCTTCCAGTTCTGCCACTCACTGTCCTCAATCTGAGGCTTACTTCACTGGCTTACCAAGTTGCTCAGTATTTTTTGCTTTAATAAACTCATATACTGAGGAGAGCATAGAAGGAGTTGCTATAAAGCAACTATGTAAACGTAACATTTCTTTCTAGAGCTAGTATTTCTTTTATTCATTCAATGAATTCATTTTTAGCATGAATCAGTACTGTGCTGAGCTCTGAGGATATGGTGGTGAATAAGACAGATATTGGCTTTGTCTGGAATGAAGCATACATTCTCCTGGGGTGTGTTTATTTTTGGAGCATTGTTATATGATTTAAATGAAAAGTGATGTTGTAAGAACTATTGATTCTTCTACTTTTGACAGAAACCCCTTTGTCCTGAGTAGAATAGAGCAATGTAAAGGAGAAGGTGAGTTCTCCAAATAGAACCTAGAGACTAGAGGAGAAGAGGTTGGCTTTTCCCCAGATACCCACTGCACAGGACTTAGGATGAAGTCAGGCTTACTTAGTATTTTTGAGCTTTAGCTACAGTGGTGTGTATAAGAATACTATATTCTGTTTATACAGTAGATTCGCCTCCAGCCACAGATGTTTCCGGCACCTGGTTAATTTATTCAGGAAAGGCCAATGCTCATTAAGACTCCCAAGTCCCAGAGCTAAGTTTTATGGGTGGGGAAACGGAGGTACTGAAACAGTTATGGAATTGACTCAGATCACAGCGTGCTGGATATAGGACTCGGGCCAATGCGACAAGCCCTGGGATCGGGCCGAAGCCCTCTCTCCCAGGAACTGCCTTACTCTTGAGGGCAGTTGAGACTTCTCCGACCCACGACTCCAATTAAACTTAAGAAGCATTAGAGGGACTCGAGGTCCTGCTGGGAGAGAACCATTTTGACACAGGAGAGGCTCTAATCAGGAAACCAGATGCTGCTTCAGGGCGAAAAAACTTTGGCAGCCTTGGAGCTGCAAGTCCAGGAAACTGCATCTGTCAGAGACGAGCCGCACAGTGCGAAAGTAGCCTCTCTCTTTCCTTTCCTGGGCCAGTCACTTCTGTCCCGTGAGTGGCCCGTGGTAAGGTTGTATCTCAGTGAAGGGTCCTGGTACCAAAATGGATTCCTGCTGAGATGGTTGGGATCATCTGCCACTTTCAGTTTTGCTGAGCCCGTCCAGTGTTGGAGCAAAATGTCTTAGCCCTTCACCCCGATCCTTGGCAAAGGTTTCCAACCAGGAGAGCGTATCAGAATCTCCAAAAGTGGCGGCAAGGTTGGGGGACTGGGCGTGTTAGGTACAGTTTGAATAAGCTTATTTCATGTTATAGTTTAATTTTGTATTTTGGAAATGAAGGAAAAAAAAGAGAGAACCTGTTGGTTTTGTAATTTGCCTACTTCGGCATTTGCCAAAAGTGAACTACCGGAAGTGGAGCTCGGTCCAATTTTCCTGGCCGCTTGGGATAACCAGTGATTCTCAACATTGTTGGGAGGATGGAAGATTTTAATGTTTCTGGAAAGAAAACATGGATTTAAAATCAAAAAAAGAGGAGGAATGAAGTAAAACTAGACTCTTTTCTAGTTGCCTGGCTGATAGAACAAGCCCAGAACAAGGAATTCTGGACAGTGTCACGGAGATAAGGTGAAGACTGAAATAACAAAATGTCTCGTCTGTAAAAGGGCTGAGTGCCAGCTCTCATCAGGGACAAGAATGGGTCAGCAGTTGTGCTTTGCATGGCGCTAGGAAAGCCAAGTGATTTGGATTTGCTAGAACTAGTGAGAGAGAGGAGTTTCAGCACAAGAACAAATCTATAGACATGACCTCAGGTCCCTGAATCTCAACTACAGCAAACATGAACTATCTCAGAGGTATTCCTGAGTGAAGTGAGGCCTGAGCCAGCCGGGGCCCCATCTCCTCTGGATTTGGGAGTCCAACTTTATACCTTGTGTATTTAGAAGCCGTATTAGCTTGTGCCTTTGAAAAAGGAGGAGAGTTCAGGCTGTTCAGAATAGAAATCAGATTTACAGATGAGAGTTTTAAGCCAAAAAGATTATTATTATTATTATTTTTTTGTCACCACAGGAAAACATAAACTATTCTAATTCGACTAAGCCTCAGTTTTCTCATCTGTAAAATGGGAGAAGGATTAACAACATACTACTTTTGTGAGAATCAGACAAATTTAATGTCTGTAAATTGAATTGTTCAATGCCTAACACATACTAAGTGCTCAGTAAAAGATAACTATGTTGGTGCTGATGTTACAGTGTTGGGAACAGCTGTTTTCTTTTTCTTTTTTTTTTTTGTGAAATGGAGTCTGGCTCTGTTGCCCAGGCTAGACTGCAGTGGTGCGATCTCAACTCATTGCTACCTCTGCCTCTTGAGTTCAAGTGATTCTTGTGCCTCAGCCTCCCAAGTAAGTGGGATTACAGGCATGCGCCACCACCTCTGGCTAATTTTTGTATTTTTAGTAGAGACAAGGTTTTGTCATTTTAGCCAGGGTGGTCTCAAACTCCTGGCCTCAAGTGATCCACCCACCTCAGCCTCCTAAAGTGCTAGGATTACAGGCATGAGCCACCACGCCCAGACTGTAGTTGTTTCCTTTAGGTGTGATCATTCATATAACACAAAGGCCCTGAGGAATAGGGCGCTGTAATTGATTTTGTAGGGAATGCCACTGGAGGAATTTCCCAGAGGCTGAGAGTCATGTTTGCTCTGATGGGTCCATCTTCTCTCAACTGGTTTCCCCCATGTCTGCAAGCATTTAGCCTTTTACATATCTTAACTGAGCACCTGTTATATGCCAGGCCCTGAGGAAACAGAGGAGAATAAGTGGAAGCTGCTGCTTGCAACAGTGCAAATCCTACAGGTCACCAGGAAAGGGAGCCAGAGGAAGGGGCACAGGCCATTGAATGGCCTTGCTCGTCTGCCCCTGTGAAGGAGGGAGGACAGGAAAGAGTGGTGGGGAGGAAGAGTCTCAGACTGCAGCCCCCTGCTGGAAAGGTTTTGGTTAGGTGACTATGGAGGCCTAGAAGGGGCCTGCATTCAGTGCTGGGCTCAGCCAGTGGCTGGGAGTAGCCCTTGGGAGGCGTGTGGGCACAATGCAATGGTTCAGAGCACAGCAGCTGGGGCTAGTTGTTCACTTACCCTCACTACAGCAGGAGACCTGAGTGGCACGTTTTTAGGTCTGTCATACTGACTGCATGGATTTTACAGGAAGGGGAGCCAGGCATTAAACAAATAATAACATCAACCATCAGTGATTTGCAATTGTGATTGGCACCATGGAGGAGTGCAGGAGGCCATGAGATAGTATCATAAAGGGTTGTATTAGCAAAGGTAGGGAAGACTCCCCTGAGGAAGGGATTCCTTGGGGATGAGGTTTGGAAGACCAGCAGGAGTTGGCCACGGGAAGAGGGAAGCGAAGAGTGTATCAGAGAGAGTGTAAGGCTGGAGCTGAGAGAGACAGAGACAGGGTGAGAGCATGCAGGCACAGCTGATTTCTGACCAATTGTCATGAAGTTCTAGAGGATAATTTTTGTTCTTTATTAATGTTTTAATGTTCTTTTCCTTGAAATTCAATGATTGTATATTTTTTTCAGAAAAAAAGACTTTCTACTCATCCCAAAGCATATACTCTAAGGAGATCCAACTGAGACCTTGTACATAAAATATCAAAGGAATCAGGATTTATCTGCTCCTTGGGGGACATTGGGACATGCTGGCCTTATGGATGAAGACTTTCTTCATCAAGTCATTAATTCCGAGGCCATTTCAGAGTTGAAGAGAAGTCCTAGTCATCTCCACTGTATTAAAAAATGATGAAATGCTGAAACAGGTTATAAAACCAGTCCTGCAAGTATATCTCAAGGACCCCATATATCACTTTAATGTTCCCGATTAGCCACAAGAGCCTAAGTGGAAGGATGATGGCATTCTGTCCACCCTACCCCACACCACCTCCCGGCCATCGGCCCTGTTGAGTTCTTGGCATGTGAGTGGTTCTGTGTAGGTGGCTGTGAAGATGACAGAGGATCCCTTGCATGCACCGATGAACAGCAGTGACTCCAGGTTGATGATGAGTGAGAGATGCTGGGAGAGAAATAGATCTTCTGAATTTCCTCATGAGCCGTTGCCTGAAAACTGCGGCATTTCTAAAGCACTAGGAAAGATTTGCTGTTTGGTGAAAGAGGCCAGTGTTCTTAAAACTTGTCTCCCTTCCCGTAACTGCCCCAGCCAGACCTTCTGACCTGGAGAATTAAGGATACCTGTCGTAAGAGCATCTCTGATGATTCCTGGCCTCTCGGGACAGGAGGCCGCACCTTGAGCTCGGACATTGTCTGTTTCCATTTAGTTCCAGTGCCGCCGTTTGGGGACTGCTGTCTTTCCCTCTTCAACTTTAAATATATTAGCAATATGTATGAATCTCAGTGACCTTCTCTTGGAGAGTTACATTTCTATTATTACTTAAAAGAAATCAGTTCTACATGAGGAAGCGTTTACTTCTGTTTTCTGCCCATTCGTGCACCTGAAGAATGATTCTTATTAGATTAGAATTTGTGTAAGTCTGTGTTCGCACTGAGTGTTCTCTCTGTCTTTCTGGTAAGAGGAATACTCCCTCCCATGCACCTTCCACAGCTCATTTCCAAGTCTGCACATCTCACTGTGCATCTGCTGCTGCTCTGCTCAGGCCTGAGTAGCCGCTGACAGTGATTGGCAGAAAAGTGTTTCCAAGAATATTAAAAAAAAAAAAAAAAGAAGAAGGAAAAAGAAAAGGAAAGGAAAATAGGAGAAAAGCAAACCAACTAAAAGAAGGAGAGAGAAGTTTTGCCAAAGAATGACAAAGAACAATTAGGCTTCTGCTAGCTTCAGGTGACTGATTGTACAGACCAAATTCCTGGACCTTTTCAATTACAGCTACCAGCTGGCATTCCCCATATGACACCCTTATTTGGAATTGATAAATCCTATATACAAAGTACTGCCTGGGGTGTTTCTCGTTTGCATCTTCTCGGCCCCTACTCTTCTTTGCCTTTATTTATTTATTTACTTAGAGATGGAGTTTCACTCTGCCACCCAGGCTGGAGTGCAGTGGTGTGATCTCTGCTTACTGCAACCTCCACCTCCCCAGTTCGAGCAATTCTTCCACCTCAGCCTCCCAAGTAGCTGGGATTACAGGCGCACGCTGCCACGCCTGGCTAATTTTTGTATTTTTAGTAGAGATGGGTTTTCACCATGTTGGCCAGGCTGGTCTTGAACGCCTGACCTCAAGTGATCTGCCTGCCTCAGCCTCCCAAAGTGCTGGGATTACAGGTGTGAGCCACCATGCCCGGCCCCTTCTTCCCTTTTAAATGCAAGAATCCGGGGTTTGCAAAGGAAATGAGTGTGAGTGGGGACAGTGCTGCTTTAGTAGTGGGCCCCCAAATTGTGGTTTGGACACAGTTTAGGAGTTAGACATAATTTAGAAGCCAGAATGCGTAGCTCTAGAGAAGGTGCAAGGCCAGCTCTTGCCTTCTATTCTTTGTTGTTTCTCTATTTTCTACTCACTATAATTTCTTATTGGGGGAAAAAAAGTCTTGGGCTGTAAAATTTACACAGCATCAGAGAACCACATGGAAAATACAGGCTGCAAGGAATTATTTTCCAGGCGCTGCTGGTAGATGCTCACTGTGACTTGATCTTTCTGAAATGGAGCCCTGAAAATACCCCTCCACCTGCTGAAATGGCTGCAGAGATGGTTTCTCCTTGGTCTCTAGATACGATTCCAACTCTGCAGGTAGATGGGCAAGGCGTCTGGTGAACTGGCCCCTGCGCGCCCTTGAACCTGCTCTGGTGCTGCCTTCCCCTCAGGCACCTCACACTCCATAGAAGGTGTCAGGTAGGGCGCAGCAGGAACACGGGAATCAGTGTGGGTTCTTGACACAGAGGGGATTGAATGCAGGGAATTGGTCATGTAGGTCACAAAGGGCTGAGAAGCCAGCAAGGGAAATTGTGGCCACACAGAGGTTAGCAGGCAGCAAGGCACAGTTGTCAGGACATAGGCCGAAGGTCGAAGATTGGGCCTCAGTCACCTGGCACGAACAGGAGCCACCTGGGCCTCTCGTCTGGCAGGGAGCAGGAGCCACCATGAGACGGAGCTGCCAGAGTCAAGGAAGAAGGGAGGGGATAGCTGGCTCTTTCCTTCTCTTTCTGGATTTGTCAGCTTGCCCCACCATAACAGAATACCACACAGTGGCCGGTGTAAACGACATTGATTTTCTCAGTTCTGGAGATGGGTCGAAGATCAGGGTGTCAGCAGGGTTGGTTCCCGGTGAGGGCCCTCCTCCTGGCTTGTCACTTGACAGTTGCTTTGTCACTGTGTCCTCACCTGGCCTTTCCTCTGTGTGTGTGCAGAGCGAGAGGGCTCTAGGGTCTCTTTCTTTTCTTACAAGGACACCTGTCCTATCAGGTTAGGGCCCCACCCTTATGCCCTCACTAAACCTTAATGCATCCTTTAAGGTCCTATCTCCAAATACACCACAGTGGGGTTTAGGGGCTCAATATGTGAATTTTGGGGAGGCTCAGTTCAGTCCATAGCACCTCCTACCTCTTATCAGCACCTCCCATGGGTCAAACCGGTGGCTGCCACAGGAACCTGGGAAGTGCATCCTACCAGGATCAGTGTCTGTGTGAAAACAACGAAGTGTGGGGCAGACGCTGCTGGGTGACGTGGGTGTGTGTGTAGGGGGCTGGTGGGCATATGCTCCAAATTGGGGTTCTATTAGAAGAGGAATGGAAGGATGGATTCTGGCCAGGCAACCAACAGTGAGCACCGCCAACTGATACCAAATGTCTTTCTGTTTCTGAAGCTAACCATACCTTCTTGTTTTGTTCATGTTTTTGCTTTACCTTGGGCCCTCTTCACCTACTTTTCTCTACTACTCCTTTGCCTGGCTGAGTCCTCATCTTCAGAGCCATCTCACCTATCGGCTGAATCTTTTCATTTATTTAACGGATATGATTGAGCACTTAAGCGCCAGGCACTGTTCTAGGCTCTGGTGCTCTAACATTGGACAAAGGACATTCTTTGGCTTCCTGGAGCTTATGTTCCAGTGGACTTGAGGGAGGAAATAAATAATAAATGAGCAGATGCATGGTATTTCTGACGGGAATCAATGCCATGGAGAAAAATCAAGCAAGGTAAGGAAGATGGAGTGCCAGAGGCATGGGTGGTGTATCTCTTTTATGCTAGAGTGACTGAAAATGCCTCGCAGATGAAGAGTGGCCGTGTGCAATGGCTCACGCCTGTAATCCTAGCACTTTGGGAGGCCGACGGGGGTGAATCACTTGAGGTTGGGAGTTTGAAACCAGCCTGGCCAACATGGTGAAAACCCATCTCTACTAAAAATACAAAAAAATGTAGCTGGGTATGGTGGTGGGTGCCTGTAATCCTAGCTACTTGGGAGACTGAGGCAGGAGAATTGTTTGAACCTGGGAGGCGGAGGGTGCAGTGAGCTGAGATCACACCACTTCACTCCAGCCTGGGTGACAGAGTGAGACTCCATCTCAAAAAAAAAATTAGAGAATTTAAGGACAGGAGTCCTGAGGGTTGTGGTAATCTGAATAGTGGCCTCTCCCAACTAATTATATTCACATCCCAATGCCCAGATCTGTGAATATGTTACTTTACCCGGTAGAAGGGACTTTGTGATGAAGGATTTGAGATGAGGAGACTATTCTGGATTTTCTTGGTGGACCCAATGTCTTCACTTACTTATAAGAGGGAGGCAAGAAGGTCAGATTTGGTAGTAGGAGATGTGACAACCGAAGTGAGAGGTTGGAGTGAGGCAAGGAAGGGGCCAGGAACTGAGGACTGTGGGCAGCCTTTAGGAGCTGGAAGAGGTGAGGCAGTGGATGCTCCTCTGCCACTTCAGAAGGAATGTAGCCCTGCCGATGCCTTGATCTTAGATTTCAGACTCCAGAACTGCAGGAGAATACATTTATGTTGTTTGAAACCTCCAAGTCTGTGGTAACTTATTACAGCAGCAGCAGGAAATTCATACAAGGGTATCTGGGGGAAGAATGTTCCAGACAGTGCTGGTGAATTCAAGTGGGCTAAGAAAATTATTAAAAATTAAAACTTTTTTTTAAAAAAGAATGTTCCAGACAAGAATAGCAAGTATAAATATCCTGAGGTAGGAAGGTGCCTGGTGTGTTGTTGATTCAATTTACTGATCATTTTTACAATAAACAAATTCATTTAAGTATTGATTGTGAACCTATCATATGATAAGCATTTTTCATCATTCCCCGTCCTCTCGGAACCCTAAGCTTTTCTCACTGTTAGAACTGCTAGTTTATTTATGTCTCGGTCACTTTGACTATAAACTCCTTCAGTGCAGGTGCTTAGATTTTTTTTCGCTGCTTAGTCCCCAATGCCTGTATAGAGTAAGCACTTAAAATGCTGCATTTTTAATATTAAAGACTTTTCAAGAAATTTCCCTCAGTGCAGATAAACCCATGGGACCACAGAGTGGCCTGCAGAGTGGCCTCCTGGAGTGTTTATCTGCCTATCAGTTGTCTGGATATGTGGACAGGTGAAAAAAGAGACGGTAGGGGGCACAGATGGACTGTTATCATGGTTTTCACAACCCTAAGCTGAGGTCTTGACGTATGTGATTGGGTGTCCCCTACATCTGTGGGGTGGTACAGACTGTCCTCTGTGTGAGAGGTGTTAGTGAGTTTCTCATTAGCAAAGATGGGGATCAAGGGGCCACTGTTGCTGGTGAGGGGAGACCTAAGGCTCTCAAGGTCACCACTTCATTAAAGATTTTGCTGCTTAGTTCCTGTGTAATCCTTTGTGAGCCCAGCTGCCATGGTAACTGGGGAAGTTATCAAAATCCTTCTGCAGATCTGAGGACACACTCTCCCCACTGCACATCTCCCTGGGGTTGTCTCTGATTCTTGTCTGCTTCTGGCTCAAGCACAAGCCTTGCCAGCTGGAGAGAGAGAGGCACTTTGATCAGAACCCTTGGAAGCTGTTCAGAGGACCTGTTTGCTGATTTTTAGCTGGTCTGCTCACCAGCGTCTTCATTACTTCACACTCCAAATACTTGAAACTGCCATTGGGTCACCCTCAGCTCCCTGCAATTAACCATTGGCTTAGAAAATCCAGCTGTGCTCAACATTTCACTGATGATTACAGATGCAGGGAAGGAGGTCGAGGCTCTCAAGTGAGGCAGTTGTAGTAGCTGGAGGCAGAAGGAGGGGAAAGTGTCAGAAGGAAGATGAAGATCTGGGTGCACATGCAGGGGACAGCCGGATGCGCGTGCAGGGGACAGCCAGGTGCTGGTAAGAGAGAAGGGCAACCGGAGAGAAAGTGCAGAAGTGTGGAGACAGGCAGGAGGTGGCCTGAATACACATCCTTAGGGATAGGACAGCACTCACAGGGAATGGAGAAAGGGGATGAGAATGGGGAGAAGATAGAGAAAGGTTGAGGTGTGCTTACGGAGTACTGGAAACAGAGTGAGGGCCTCTGCATCTCATTTCTGTTCCACCTCAAATATGTGTGTGTATTAGTCTGTTCTCATGCTGCTAATAAAGACATACCCAGGACTGAGTAATTTATAAAGAAAAAAAAGGTTTAATAGACTCGCAGTTCTACATGGCTGGGGAGGCCTCACAATCATGGTGAAAGATGAAGGAAGAGCAAAGGGACTTCTTACACAGCGGCAGGCAAGAAGAGCTTGTGCAGGGGAACTTCTGTTTATACATCCATCAGATCTCGTGAGACTTATTCACTATCATGAGAACAGCACTGGAAAGACCCGCCCAATGATCCAGTCACCTCCTACTGGGCCCCTCCCACGATATGTGGGAATTGTGGGAGCTATAATTCAAGATGAGATTTGGGTGGGGACACAGCCAAACCATATCAGAGTAGTAGGCATTATGATTTTTATTTTTAGTGATGGGGAAATGAAGGTGCAGAAAGTTGGCACAGGATGGCTCATTTTCAGGTTGTAAAGGGCAAAGTCAGGATTCAAACCCAACTTATTCTTTCCCCACTCTGGTATTTGACATACATTTAAAAAGATACAACCACTCTGCAGTGGATATGCCCATTGGGGCTTCAGAGCCCTGAACCCCAGCTAGGTCACGCTGCAGTGATGAAGGACCTCATCCCAGTGATGTACCAGTCTAAGGGTTTATCTGGCACTCATGCTGCATATCCACGGTGGGGGTTTCACTCCATGACTTAGGCTGGTGGAATAGCCTCTACCTTGAATGACATGTTGCCTGTACTGAGAGGAAAAGAGAACATGGAGAGCTCTGAGCTGGCTTTTAAAGTCTCTGCTTGGAAAAAGCTCATGAGTTTTTGTTCATGTTTCTCTGGCAAAATCAAGTTGTCTGGCCAAGACTGCTGCCAATGGGGAGAGAAGCAAATCTTTCCCCAAGGAAGGCATTGCATGCTTTTGAATATCAATATGGTTGACCACAGACAGCTAGCACATATTCTCAGGGCTTCACAATTCCCTGAGAAGATTTTGGCCTTGGGTGTGGCTGGCACATGACTTGCCCATGCCAGGTCTGTGCTAGAACAGGAGCACACAGTAGGAAGATAGCCTGCAAGAGTCTGTTAGGACCAGGCTTCTGCCATGATGTAGCTATGTTATCTTGGGCTTGCTCAGTGTATTAGTCAGGGTTCTTGAGAGGGACAGAATTAATAGGATAGACGTATATAGGAAGGGGAGTTTATTAGGAGAATTGACTCACAGAATCACAAGATGAAGTCCCACAATAGGCTGTCTGCAAGCTGAGGAGCCAGGAGGCCAGTCTGAGTCCCAAAACCCTCAAAAGTAGAGAAACTGATAGCGCAGCTTTTCAGTCTGTGGCTGAAGGCTAGAGAGTCCCTGGAAAATCACTGGTGTAAGTCCAAGAATCCAAAAGCTGAAGAACTTGGTGTCTGATGTTCAAGGACAAGAAGCATCCAGCACGGGAGAAAGATGGAGACCAGAAGACTTAGCCAGTCTAGTCTTTCCACGTTCTTCTGATCTGGTTGTGCTGGCGGCTGATTAGATGGTGCCCACCCAGATTGAGGGTGGGTCTGCCTTTCCCAGTTCACTGACTCAAATGTTAATCTCCTTTGACAACACTCTCACAGACACACCCAGGGACAATACTTTGCATCCTTTAATCCAATCAAGTTGACACTCAATATTAACCATTACATTCAGCCTCTGAGATCTTGTTTCTTCATGGATACAATGGGGGTAATGATAACTTCCTCTCAAAGGAGATTGTAGATAGAGAGCCGAAGCTGTTCATCAGTCCATAAATGTTACTTTGCTTCCCCCTGTCTGAATCAGAGTTATATTTTTCTTACTTTCCAGAATATGTATTAAGTTTACATAAAACAGTTAAGAGAAGCGATGTGTGTTGATCATTTTGGTGAGTGTTAAAAGTGGGGATGTTGCAGAGCAGGTTGCGTGTGGCTTTCTCTGAAAGGCTCATTAGAATTGAATCCCAGCACATCTGCATGCATTTGTAGAGATCGACCTCCATGCAGGACCTGTGAGTGCACAACAGGTGATGGGTCTGAAAAATCAGTACAAGATGGAGTCTTCTTTAAATTACCACTTTGCTTCACAATCTTGAAACAGAAATAAAGCCCAAGAGAAAATGAGAACTTGCGAGTTAGTCCCTCACTCATAGGAGAGCCCCATAATTGACTTTATTTGGCACTACAGTGGATAATCCCAGCATCAGAGAAGCTCATCCTGGCAGTTTAATGGAGCTACTTTTAAAAAAAGCACAGAATCCAAATGAACTCTGGAGCTACTCAGAGATTGTTGGTGTTTTCCAAGCTGTAGTTGTTGATGTATTTCCATTGGTCAGCAGGATTTCCTGGCATTCGCTGTCTAAGAGTTTTGAATAACTAGCATCACTGTCATTTCTCATGGCCCTTGAAGATGTTATCACCACGAGGCCTTCCTACCACCCACTTCTACATGTGTTCTCTCTTTCTTGAGGCTGTAAAGCAGTTTTTCTGGATATTTCTGAGGGTGACCTTGAAAAAATTGCCTACCTTCTTTTTATCTTATTTCTTCATTTATGAAATGCACATAATTGATAGTACTAAGGTTGTTGTAAGGATAAAATGAGATCACATTTTTAATTTTTAATTTTTGTGGGTACGTAGTAGGTGTATATATTTATGGGTTCCAAGAGAGATTTTGATACAGCCATCCAATGCATAATAATCACATCAGATGTCACCTCAAACATTGATCTTTTGTGTTTTAAACAATTCAATTAGACTCTTTAATCATTTAAAAATGAACAATTCAATTTTTTTTTACTATAGTCAAGATTAGTTTTAAGTTCTTTGCACAAGGTCTGCATGTAGTCAGCCCTCAGTAACTATTTTCTTCTCTCCCATGCCATACTTCCACCTCTTCCTTTTTTTCTTCCTCTTCTTCTTCTTCCTTTCCTCTCCTTCTCTTCTTCTTTCTTCTCCTTTTGTTTGTCTCCCTTGCTTCCTCCCTCCCACCTTCCTTTTCCTGCTAGTTATTGTTTGCTATTAAAGAGAGTTCAGTCAGTATTGTACTGTGCTACATTAACCCTCTTTGTGGTTTGTTCTAACACTCTCTGCTCTAAACATGACACGGTTCAGTCACAGTCTCAACAAGAAGCAGGTGACATACTTGAATTGGATACCTTGAAAAGTCTTTAATAAAGGAACGATTCATAAAGGTTTGGGAGGAGAGTAGAGAACCCACAAGGCACATAGCAGAATTCTGTACCTAGTAGCAGTAGATGTCAGAGGTACCCCTAGGTCTGACGAGGCACTAAAAGTACGTCTGTTGACTTTTGCGGTGTTAACCAACAACCTCGATATCTCAGTGGCTTATGATCACAAACATCATTTCTTGTGCATGTTGCGTGAGGATGGTAGTTTGGCTGTGGTTCTGCTGGACTCTGCTGGCTTTGGCTGGGCCCGATATGCCTTCTCATTTGAGAGCGCAGGCTCGCGGTGGTCTCTTGTTGAGACATGCTCTTCTCATGATGGACGTCAGAAGCAAGAGGGGCAGAGCCATACCCTGCAAGAGCACATTAAAGCTTCTTGCTCCCGTGAGATGGATGTCATGCCCGCTTACATTCCATGGACCAATACAAATCAAATGGCCAAGCCAAAAAAGTGGGGTGGGTCCTGAGAGAGAGAATGAATACTGTGAGCAATACTCTGTCACAGGGATGGTGTGGTTACTGGAACTTGGAGGCAGAGAGCGTTGTGAGAAGGCTGCCTGACAGGAGCTGAGACCTTGCCAAGGGTGCAGCCAGCCATGGAGCACACACGAGGGATCTGGGGGAACAAACAGCCCAAGCCCATCTCTTCCCTTCCGCCAGTCTCTGGTCATTCCCCCTTGTGGCTGTACCAAGCTGAAAGCCAAAGGCAGGAGACTTTGTTCTGTGGTTCTTAAAGGCCAGCTTTCTGGAGCAGAGAACAGGGTAGGTGGAAAAGAGGAGAGGGTGAATCTGGAGAGGCACGTGAAAGACGATTTGATCATAATCGAATTCATAAGAAAGACAGTAAAGTTGCAGAAAATGTGCCACGAAGCTTTTCTTAAGAAAGCTTAAGAAAAGCTCCTCATTCCTAAATGACTTAAGAGGAATTCCAGGCTGACTGTTCATAAAGTTAAAATGGGGGGAAAAATTAAGATGGCAATAAATCTTCCATGAGTTTGTGCTATAAATCTAGGGGAAAACTCTTTTGGGTGACATAAGGCATAACCTTTAACAGCTAATAGTCTTGAAACTGTTTGCATCTGACTGTTCTGAATCCCTAAGTGGTTTCCATTCCAACATTGTCATTTATCTTGTGATATTTACTTTATTGTGGTAAGTTGCAATGTTTTTCTTTTTTCCTCAGTGAGTCTGTGATAAAATAAACTCACCAGAGTAAGATGAATGCCAACTTATTAACAAGCCTCCCTTAGAAGGGAATGGAGCTACGCTGGCCCAGCAAGAGGTGAGAGAATGTTGCCTCCTTCAGCCTCAATCTCCAGGAGATGGTCACCGATGCATTTATGAGCTGTTACAGCTAAGTTCATATAAGATCTCTAAATTCTGGGCTGGGCTCGGTGGTTCACACCTATAATCCAGCACTTTGGGAGGCTGAGGTGGGTGACTCACCTGAGGTCAGGAGTTTGAGACCAGCCTGGCCAAGATGGTAAAACCCCGTCTCTACTAAAAATACAAAAAAATTAACTGGGGGTGGTGGTATGCATCTGTAGTCCCAGATACTGGGAAGGCTGGGGCAAGAGAATCGATTAAACCCAGGAGGCAGAGGACGCAGTGAGCTGAGATTGCACCACTGCGCTCCAGCCTGGGTGACAGAGTGAGACTCCATCTAAAATAAAAAATCTCTAAATTCTGAGTCTTTTGAGAAAAGAGTGAAAGAGGGCATAAGAACTGTCTAATGTCTTGTGTCTTTCTGTTAGCCTTTCTTTGCTCAAATTTTTTCCTAATTCTTCTAAGACATTGTCCCCTCCTGTTTTCCTGATTGTCTAGACACCCTAGACTCTAGAACCTTCAATTCCCCATCAGGCCAGCTTTCTGTAGTGGGAGGGAAATGTTCAGGATCTTCTCTCTGTATTCTCACCTCTGCCTAACGGAGGTGAAGAATTTTCCATCCTTTCTGTTGGTCTCACCCGCCATTTATTTCCTCCCCTCCCCTCTTCTCTCATCTCCTTTTTTGATATGGAGTTTTTTTCTTGTTGCCTAGGCTGGAGTGCAACGGTGCAGTCTTGGCTCACTGCAACCTCTGCCTACTGAGTTCAAGTGATTCTCCTGTTTCAGCCTCCTGAGTAGCTGGGATTACAGGTGTGTGCCACCATGCCTGGCTAATTTTTTGTAATTTTAGTAAAGAGGGGGTTTCCCCATGTTGGCCAGGCTGGTCTTGAACTCCTGACCACAGGTGATCTGCAGCCGTTGGCCTCCCAAAATGCTAGGATTACAGGCATAAGCCACTGCACTTGACCTCTCACCCCCCATTTCTTAGCTTCATCCCAATACAAGAGAAAATGCAGCCGATCTGAGCGGTCAGAGGCAGAAGCCTTGATGGAACCTGTTCTCCGTCCTCTCTCTGCCTGCTTCCTAAGTCTCTTACTTTAAGTCCCCCACCTCCAGTGCAGTGACCATCCCCGAGGGTCCTTTTTTACAGGCTGGTCAGCCTCATCTATTGACTGCTTGCGTCAGAAGCTTGGGGTCTGCTGTACAGATCTTACCATCTCTGTTTGAGTGGGAGAAAGCCCACACTTCACACACCTCTGCAGATCATGTGGCTCATCTGCATCATGGGAGTGTCAGGGGCTTGTGCTGCTTGTAAAGTGATAATATTTTTCTTATTATTTGCTGTTTGTTCCTTGTGTGACTGCTTCCTTAGTCAGTAACTCTAGAGGAGAGGAGGACCTTGGGAGTAAGATTTGGGCACCAAACTTCATCCCAAACCTAAGCCCCTTCCTTAGGCTCAATATCATCCTCTTTTTCCATTCCTGCACAAATGCAGTTGAGGGGACACCAAACGCCATAGAAGACTCAGTGTTTGAAGAACTGGGTTTCAGTTCCAGTCTTGCCATTAATTGAACTCTGATAAGAGGAGACTTGGCTGCATCATTTGATGACCCTCCATATCTGTTTTTCTATTACCCAGTTGGGTTTAGTTGCAGTCAACAGAGACAACTCTAGCAATTTTTAATCAGGAAGGCAGTTAGGCACTCATAAAATCTGGGAGGGCTGGAGCAGTGAACTGGGCCTTCCAGAGTGACTTCCAGAACAGCGACACACAGCATCAGCCCACTTGGGAGGCTGCCGCCCCTGCCACCATCCTGAAGTGGGAAAATCAGGAAGCAGACATGGCAAATAGTACATCTGGGAATACAACAACCCAGCTGTGATCCATGAATAGGGAGAAGGCCACTGCAGCCATTGCCTCCAGAAGAGTGCCACAGCTGCCAGGTCCACTTTCACAGAACACAGACCCCCTACTCTATGTATCATGAAATCAGCAACTGGACATTGGGACCTCTGCCTCCATTACTGCAGGAAAACCCAGGGTGAACCAGCCAGTCAACAACAGCAGCATTTGAAGGACCCAAGTTGAGACCTTTACCTTCGTCACACTTTCTGAATCTCATGCAATTGTATATGTTTGGCCAACCTAAATCCTATTTGAATTTTAACTGCAAGAGATTATGGGAAATAGCACTTTAAGTTTTTCAGCCTTTCAGTTTGGGAAGGCACACTAGGATAATGGGCATGCTAGCATAGTGGGACTTTTGCCAGCAACCAATAGTTAAACATACATTTAAATCAAAAACTAGATTTTGTGTGTGTGTGTGTGTGTGTGTGTGTGCACGCACACACACGTACACATGGTTTTATGATGTTTTACAAAACTATGTTAACTTTACTACTGTAATGCACCCTAGCCCATTCTAGTCTAGTCTAGTCTTCTATTCTATTCTATACTATACTATTCTATTCTATTCTATTCTATTCTATTCTATTCTATTCTATTCTATTCTATTCTATTCTATCATCCATTTATTGGGTTCCATTCTGTCCCTTTCCATTCTATTTCATGTTTTTAAAAAGCCTGTTGTGATAATAGACTTTTAAGATCTCCTAAATGTTTGTAACCTCAAGTTTGACAAACCCTATATTAGAGGAAGGGTGGTTTCTGGCCCCCAGTGCACCATATTCATTGCACATGGGCTAGCCTGGAAAGGTTTTTGTACACTGCAGAGGTTTAGTTCTGTAAGAAGGCACTGACCTGGATCCTATTTCCCAGAGAACCTCCCCACTTCTCACAAATTTCTGTGATAATTTAATATGACAAATTACCGGATGAGTTAATTAGTTGGTCTGCCATTCTTCTCAAGCAACGTATAGGAATTTTCACAGGTTTTCTGCCATTAATTCCTTACTCTAATTCAGTGTCCTGAACTGTGGGTCTTAATGGAAGTGGAAGGGCATTTCTGATCTCATTGATATCATTCTGGAGGAGTTCACCTATGACATCTGTGTCGAGGACTATTCTTTCTTGCCACCAGGTAGTTGCTGAAGCTGGGTTTCTATGTGGATCTTTGATGCCTGCAATTGGAAAAGGTTTTAGTTGTGAATGTTCTTATAACATAGGCCTTCTCACTCTACCAGCAAATGCTCAGGCCACACATATAATAATCCAGCCCTCATGATGGTGTTTCCTAATGAGGGGCAAACTGTCTTCAGCATCACTAACCTGAATTTGAAAATATATATGTCATGAATGCCATATATATATATATATATATATATATATATATATATATATATAATGATTTCTTTCTGCATATAGCATTACAAATATCAAATAGAACACAAATAGGCTTCTTAATTGTAAAATAATTTTTAAAAATGCCATAATTCAATCAGTTTTTTAAAAAAGGAGGAGATACAACGAGGAAGAAGACAGATTCTTTTTCTCTGGAAACCTCCTGCTAGCAGTGGAGACCACAAATAACTGTAGCCTTTATTGAGCATATATGATGAACCAGACTCTAGAGTGGATGCTTTTCAGGCTTTATTTTTCATCTTGATGCTAGCCCATCCTGGTGGGCATCACTGTCTTCATTTTGCAGGTGAAAAACATGAGCACCAGGGAATCTGAGTGCCAACAGCATCTCAATTCCTGGCAAAAGTAGTCGGGAGTACGTGCAGGGAGGCATGGGCTACTTTTAAAATCACACATCTACCCCTACTTGTGCTACAACTTTAAATCTTGACTTTCAGAGAAAGCATTTAAAAAATGTGTCGGAATCACCAGGCTGGCCAATATAGTGAAACCCTGTCTCTACTAAAAATACAAAAATTAGCAGGGCATCTGTAATCCTAGCTACTCCGGAGGCTAAGGTACGAGAATTGCTTGAACCAGGGAGGCAGAGGTTGCAGTGAGCTGAGATTGTGCCACTGCACTCTAGCCTGGGCGACAGAGTGAGACTCACTCACTCTCTCTGTCACACACACACACACACACACACACACACACACACACACAGTGTCTGAATCTTAACAGCATCAAATAATATGAGACTTGAGTTAGCTATATAGGTGGTACAATATAAGTCACATGTGTATTTATTCTTAGGGTTAAATATTGCCATTTTTTAAAATTTTTGGTTATGATAAAAATTTGAGGCATATGCATACTATGACCCCATGGTTGGTGACAGGCCCATCTTCTCCATGTCTGATTCGTTTCCCTTCTGTGCAAGCCCTCTGTCTTCACTCCCCGCCAGTTTTGTGTTTCCCATTAGTCTCTGACGGAAAGAACTAGTTAACTCCTTGTATTCAGCTCCCTTGTTTTCTTCACCATAAAGATCCCGATTTTCAGCTGAGCAGATTGCCATCAGCTAACAGACTACATTCTCCAGCCTTCCTTGCAGATGGGTAAAGCTATCTGACTATGTTTTGGCCAATAAGAGAAAGTGGAAGTATTGATGAAAAATGTAGGAAATGTGTTTAAAGGAAGAAAGGAGGTCTCTTCTTCTGTTCTCCATCCTGTGGTTTGAAACTTGGATGTGATGGCTGTAGCTCCAGCAGTCATCTTGAATCAAAAGATAGTGGCATGGAAAGGTGAATGGAATCTAGGTCCTTGTTGACTTTGTGAAACCATCCTCTCAGCTCTGAACTGTCTACCTCTGGACTTCCTTTTTTTTTTGGTGAGAGAATAAAATAGACCATCTTTAAGCCATTGTTAATTTGTGTTTCCTTCACAGGTGGCCATACCTAATCTTAACTGATGTAACTTCTCACTGGCTCACCAATGATTTGAACTTTCACTGTCAGACTCCAAGGTGTTTGTTAGGGTCATGTGCTAAAGTCCCTGGAGAGAGGTCTGACACAGAGTTGAGGGGGCTTAGAAGAGGGCACACTATCTTCTCCTGACATGGTAAGATCGCTTCAAGCTGGCTAGCATACCTTGGCTCTAGTTTCAAGGTGAGCTCTTGGCCTTGAGGTTCTAATACTGCAACTTGGACTATAAAAGATGTGTTCCACTCACTCGGTTCTCTGTGGGGGCCTAGACAGGGACGTCCTTACTCTACCTGCTGAGTTTTTAGCTACTTCCTAGCTTTGTTTTGTCCAAGAGCTGTGTATGGAAATGTGACTCCTCACCTGAGACTCAGTAAGTAGAGTAAGCCAACTGTGCTGAGAGACACTGTCTCCTAAGATGCTGGTAACCTGTGGTCACACATGACAGAATGGGAGCTAGAGAATCCAAGAGGATGAAGCTGGAAGAGAATTTAGAGATACCTAATCCAGCTAATTCATTTGGCAGATGAGGAAGTGAGGTTTTTAGAAGTCGCTTGACACAACTAGAAAGGGATGAAGCTGTGACAGTTTTCCAGTCCGTTTTCCTTTCCCAAACATGGTACCCGATCCTGCCCTGTGTATTAGTCCAGATTTCCCAAGAAGCAGATGCCAAGACGGGATTAATTGTGCAAGAATTTTCTTAGGGGAAAGACCTGTGTTAGAAAAAGTGGAGAGGGAGGTGGAACATCTCCACTTTTTCTAACACAGTTGGGGACAATGTGGCAGTTGGCAGACAATGAAATAAGTGTGCCCACAGGTGAAGGAGAGAGGGGAGGAAAGTCAGGTGGACGCATCCTGCGTAGTTGTGCAGCCTAGGGAAGGCCCATTAAGACTGCTGGTGAGTCTTTGAACCACAATTAGCTATCATAGGAGTTCAGTCTCCAAGAAAGAGATTGGCCTTGGTATTCCTGATACTGGAGCAGCCCATGAGAAGCATGGTCTCAACACAAACGCAGCAGTGGATTTCACAGTTGGGCCCCTTGGTCAGTTACACTCCCTAGTTAGGGGTTGCACGTTTTGTGGTTGCCACACCTGGCATTGATCCTTTGCCAACCCCTTTATGACCTGTAATACACTTTATAATTGTATGCATCTAATTTAGTGTTTTGATAGACTAGTAGGCAGATAGGTGCATGAGAAGTTTTTTGGTCATGAATGTTTACTTAGGTTACCTTTTTGGGTGAGGCCTGACATGGCTGAATCTTCCATTTCTTGGGACTTACAGTGGATTTTGAGCCATGCAGTTGAAGCAATCAAGGTGCCCTTTGATGGGGGAGAAATCTGATCATTGAACCTGATAGACATGGACCCAAATGTGAACCATGAAATGAAAGCAATTGTGCATTACTTGTCTTTTCCACACTTTTTTTGGGTGCAAGTCAACAGAATTGCTGGTCAAGCTCACTGACATTTTCTAGAAATTGTATTAAGACCTTATGCAAATTCTAACTACAGGCATGTGGCTAACTTGTGACAAAGATTATTTGCTTGACCACACTTTAGTCAGGCTCCTGAGCCTCTGCTGGGTCCGTCTGTGCACTTCCTTATAAAATCCAGTTTTAGCAAGAACTCTGCTAAATCAGTTTAACAAGAACATCCATTCCTTTGATATCTGCTCACTCTTGATATGTGATCAGATTTTTCATCCTCCACCATCCCACAGGTAATGAAGGATCACCTTGGCCTGTCTTCAGCAAGAATTCTGTTAGGTCAGTTTAGCCAGAATCCTTCTTACCACAGTATTATCTCAGTAATTTTCCACCCACTGAAAAACTGGATGCTCTTTGGCGATAAACTCCCAGTTGCCCATGTCGTATTCAGAGTTGAGCCCAATCTTTCTCTCTCACTGCAGAATCTCGTTGCATTGGTTCCAGTATTTACTGCAATGGTCTGGAATAAAAGTCTGCCTTACTGTGCTTTAACAACAATCATTGAATACTGTTTTTCTTTAACACTTTTCATTGTTGGATTTCCATATGTTTCTCTGCTTGCTCCTTTAAGCCAGGGCTGCAAGGTAGATGCAGAATACAAAGATGTGTTGTGTCCTCTGCCCCCTGATCCTCACCTGGCATCCACAGAATACCCCAGACACCTAACAGGGCAGGGAGACCCATGACTCTTGGGAGGCCGTGAGCATTTCTTCTGGTCAGCAGCTACCCGGCATTCTCCAGAACCAGAAATCGTGTACGTTGAGCATGTACACCCAGTGGAGGTGATAAAGGCCTTTGCTTGGGACTGCGCCAGATGGGAAGAAGCAAATCCTGAAACAGAGGGAGCTGGCCACCTGAGTCCGTGTGCTCTGTTCCATCATGCTGGTGTTTATATTGCCAGTAGGAAGGACTCACTTACTTTATATTCCATCAACATTTATAGCACACCACATCTGTGGGGTCATAGAGATGACTAGGGTGTGGTTTTCATCCTCAGGTAGTTCACAACGTACTGGGCTGATGGAAGCCTAAGCAGAGAATTCAATCCAGTGTGCAGAGCAGTGAGAGCAGAGAGAGCGCAAGAGCCAGCAGGAAAGAGAATACGCTGCTATCAACCCGAGGGAGAGCACCTAACTCTGCCTGCAGGGCTCAGGAGAGACTTTCTAGAAGAAGCCACATCTGAGTCTTAAAGCAGAAGTTCATCAGTGAAGGGTGGGATGGGAAGGAGACTCACAGCCTTTAGAAAAACAGCCTTGTATGTGCAGTGAATGACAGGAAGTAGTGTGGTCCTGGGACCATTAGGGGTCCCGGAGGTTTTCTCAGGACGTTCATGAGGTCTCATTCTCATTCTCTTCTGGGTTTACAATGGAGTTTTCCAAAGGTGATATCGCAACAAATTAAATGCAGAAGCAGACCTGAGAATCTAGCTGTCTGTTATTTGGCCAAACATTTAAGACATTTATAGTGCCAGGCGCGGTGGCTGTAATCCCAGTACTTTGGGAGGCCGAGGCTGGCAGATCACAAGGTCAAGAGATGGAGACCATCCTGGTCAACGTGGTGAAATCCCGTCTCTACTATAAATACAAAAATTAGCTGGGTGCGGTGGTGCAAGCCTGTAGTCCTAGCTACTCGGGAGGCTGAGGGAGGAGAATCGCTTGAACCCAGGGGGCAGAGGTTGCAGTGAGCCGAGATGGTTCCACTGCGCTCCAGCCTGGGTGACAGAGACTCCATCTCAAAAAAAAAGACATTTATAAAAATGTAAAACAATACTGCTCTTTTCAGTAACGTTTTCTTTTGGAAAATATAGCTATTTTTCACAAAATATATGTTATAATTTAACATGTAATGGGTTTATTGCTATTAGTTTAAAATAGATAAAAATATTTTAAAAATTTCTCAGTTTAAATTTCTAAAATGGTAATGAAGCAATGGATATAATTTATATAAACAACAATAGCTGTTTAAAATCCTCAATAAGTTTTTGAGAGTGTAAAGAGGTAACATTACAGTGCAAAAAAGACTTTGCATGTGCGCTGTAGGATCTTGAGATGGGGAGATTATCTTGGATTATACAGGCCCAGGGGAATCCCAAGGTTCTTGTAAAAGGGAGGCAAGAGGGTCAAAGTCAGAGAAGAGATGGGACCATGGAAACAGGGACCTGAGTGATGCGCTTTGAAGATGGAGGAATAGGCCAAGAGGCAAGAAATACAAGCAGTGTCTAGAAGCTGGAAAAGGCAAGAAATGGATTCTCCCCTGGAGCTTTCCAAAAGAATGCAGCCTTGCTGTCATCTTGATTTTAGCTCATAAAACCCATTTCCAGACTTCTGACCTCCAGAACTACAAGATAATAAGTTTGTGCTATTTTAAGCTATTAAAGGTTGTGGTAATTTGTTAGAATAGCAATAAGAAACTAACACACCTGTTCCCTAACTTTACCGACATTGAGTCCCTCACATAGTCCACTATTGTCTGGCTCACAGTCAAGCTCAGTTCCTCTCAAGTGTGTCTCCTAGCCCATCTCTGTTTATAACTAGTTCCTTCTTTATGGAGTCTGGTGGATGAGAGCTTTTGATGTTGCATGTGTATATTGCATGTGATAACCAAGCAAAAATAGGCAGTTTGGGGCCCTGTATACCCTCACATTTTACTCTACTACTCCCAGAGTTATCTACATTTCTATTTTGTACTTTTTTCATTTTAATAATAAAGTTATAATCATTGAGAACATTTATAGATTATTTATTTAAAAATTATTTATTGAGGCTCTACTATACTCCAGGCAGTGTTCTAGACACTGAGGATAGCATGATGAAGAAGACAGATGTGGCCCTGCTGTCATGAGTTACGTTCTGTTAGGCAAGTGAGACACTAAACCAGCAGGTTGATACACAGCCCGCATCATGTCAGATTGTGATGAAGTTCTAGGAAGGAAATGGGTATAATGAGGTAATTGAGGGTAAATCGGGATGTCCTTATGAGTAAGGTGGCCAGAGAAGGCCAGGGAAGGCAGGTAAAATTTAAGTCAAAACCTAAAGGATGAAAAAGAACCAGTTACTTGAGGTGCTGGAGAGCTTTGATGTCAGTATTCCAGGCAGAGGGAACAGGAACTCCAAAAACGGCAAGCTGGAAAGAGCCTGAGGTGTTTGAGGAACCGAAAGGAGACCAGTGTGGCTACAGCTAGTGAGAAGGAGGTGCATGATTGAGAGAGAGAAGGCCTGTGGCCATTTGATGATGACCTTAGATGATGGAGGGGAAGAACACGGAGTTTGTATTTTAAGTGCAGTAGGAAGCCACTGAGATTTATTCACACTGGAGAGATAAATTATCTGAGTTTGTTTAAAAATATGACTCTCACTGGGCACAGTAGCTTATGCCTGTAATCCCAGCACTTTGGGAGGCCAAGGTGGGAGAACTGCTTGAGGCTAAGAGTTTGAGACCAGCCTGGGTAACATAGTGAGACTCTGCACCTTTCCCCCTCAACACACAAATATGACCCTGGCTGGCTGCTTTGTGCGGAATGGATCATGGGAAAACAAGAATGGCAATAGGAAGAGCCATTCAGCTTGTTTCCAGGGAAAAATAATTGTGGTCAGATTAGGACAGTGACCAGAGAGATGGATATAAATTATCCAGTTCATGACATACTTTGGAGAATGTGCCTGTGGGTCTAGGTGACAGATTGGATGTGTGTATGGAAAGGTAGGGGGAGGGAGGGATTGAGCAAAAGGAAATGATTTAGGATGACTCCTAGGTTTTTGGATTCATGATGGTTTCTTTTATTGAGATGGAAGAGGGACAGGTCTTTGGAAGTAGAACAGAAAATCATGAATTTTCCATTGGAAATACTGAATTTGGAGTTGCCTGTAAGAGACACAGTGATAATGTCAGTTAGTCAGTGGGGTAAATGACTCTCTAGCTCAGAGTGGGAGGTCAGGGCTAAGAGTGAATTTGGGTGTCATAAAGACTTTGAGGCCAGACAAGTGTGTTGAAAACGTGCCAGGCTATGTGCTGGTGCTTGGCATGCATTATTTTACTCAATATTTAGTCTCATTTTGTTCCACATTGTTGTTGGTCATCTCTATGCTTCGCTTCTCAAATGTGACCGTAATAAGGTAATCTAGCCCACAGTTCTTCAGTACTTCTGTTGGCTGAATTGAACAATGGAGGAGTCTCTAAACACTCAATTTTTACACAAGAGGGCTACTTCCTGGGGCTTACTGTGAAAAGGAAGAAACAAGACAGGTAGCTGGGGAAGAGAGTGAGAGATTTGGATGAGAAAGCCTCCTCATCTCAGTTGACAGGAGTGTTTGGCAATGAACCCAGTTCCATGCAGAAGGAAAGCCAGCAGCTTCATTGTGACTAGAGACATTTGGAGCATGCTGACTTCTTCTGAATATTTGGCTAATTCAGTTACTGACCTTAAACAAGTATAGAAACAAAGGGTCACTATCATGTGCATGACAAATCAAAAAGGAGGAATTTTTGCCTTTCCTTTTCTCACCTCCACTTTTCACCCCTCAATCAAGATGGCACTTATGAATATAAATATATAACTTTGTCCTCAAGTTAATCCCATATATCAGAAATCATGAAACAACTCACCTTGGAATCCAAGGTTATGGAGATTATAAGTGGCATTGGCAATTTACTTTGCAAGGAAACCTATATAGTGATTAACTCAACACGTGAAATATGTGACATCTTGGTCTAGCCAAAAGTGTCATGTGCTGACATCCGTAAAAGGCAAGAGAATGGACATTGGCATCCTTAATGGACATTGACAAAGTTAAATGTGGATGGAGAGTTTCTGGTAATGAGCACTGGACTCTCCCCACCCTTTTTTCCTTCCTATATAAAACCTTTAAAATATTTATACTTGTGCACCTTTAACCATCTTAATAGGAAGAAATACATATTCTATACTACAGACCAGGAAATTTCTGAATTCTGTGTATTTTCCATTTTTTTCCTTCCAACAAAATCTGTTCTCATCCATAGCAGACCCATGTTTTAGCCTTTCTTTCTTGCTGGCTGATGACCTTGGGCAGGTCATTTAGCCTTGCTGAGCCTGTTTCTTCATCAGTTAAAAAAATGGGAGACCGAGAAGGATGATGTAAATGTTAGTGAATATTCCAGAGCTCTGTGGAGATTCTGTAAAAATTGTCTATGCAAGGTCGGGCATGGTGGCTCACAGCTGTAATGCCAGCACTTTGGGAGGCCGAGGCAGGTGGATCATCTGAGGTCAGGAGTTCAAGACCACCCTGACCAACATGGCAAAACCTCATCTCTACTAAAAACAGAAAAATTAGCTGGGCTTGGTGGTGGGTGCCTGTAATCCAGGTACTCAGGAGGCTGAGGCAGGAGAATTGCTTGAACCCAGGAAACAGAGGTTACAGAAAACTGAGATTGCACCACTGCACTCCTGCCTGGGCAGCAAGCAAAATTCCATCTCAAAAAAAACTAAAATAATAATTGTCTACACAAATAAATGGAGAGTCCCTGTAAAGGGTGTAGAAAGCCACCTGGAGGGTCGAGAGATCAGGTTGTTCTGGATCATCAGACAAAATATTCTATGAGGAAGTTGGTTTAGTTTGCAAGCTCTATATTGTGTTTATAAACAGTAAATTAGGAAATGTCTCCAAATCAATTCTTTTAATTGAAATGACAGAGAAATAGCAAACTTTGCAAAAGGGTGTGAGTTATTTCTGTAGCCAAGTTAGAGTTAGCTAATGTTTTATTTTCATGTATTCTTTGAGATGCCATATGGAATGACAAATTTGGAGCACTCATTCAATAAACATTTATTGAGCACTGACTATATGCTACTGGGCTAAGCACTGGAGATTTTAAAAAGCCGGCAAGTTAGACAAGCTCCATGTCCTCATAGAGGTCACAGCCTGGTGGGAGATACAGACAAAGAGCTAATCACTAACAATCCGGGAAGTGCTTCCAGAGAGGAAATAAGAGAAGGGCCTGATATCAGTGTGGAGGTGAGCATGTCTGCTGGGGCTGCCATCACAAAATACTACAGTCTAGGTGGCTTAAACAGCAGACATTTATTTTCTCAGTTCTGGAGGCTGGAAATCTGAGATCAAGGTGCCAGCTGATTCTGTTCTTGGTGAGGACTCTACTCCAGGCTTGTAGATGGTGCCTTCACAGCCTGCCCTCTCAGAGAGAGAGAGAGAGAGAGAGAGAGAGCGAGCTCTGGTGTCTCTTCTTATAAGGGCACTAATCCTATCATAAAGGCCACATTTAATACTAGTTACCCCCAAAGGCCCCATCCCCAAATAACATGACATGTGGGTTTGAGCTCAATGTATGAATTTGGGAGAGCACAGCTTAGTCCATAGCAAGAGGCTTCTGGAGGAAGTGAAGTCTAAGCTCAGACCTCCTGAAGGAGTTTATTGGGGAGAGGGGATTAGCATGGGGAGAGTGGATTAGCATGGGGAGAGATTGGGGCAAGAAGCAAGAAATATTTCAGTTGAGCATCCCAAATTACTTACTATTGTCCTACTTTCTGGGCTTTTAAGCAGGATGTTCTTACTACCTGGGATTCCCAGCCTCTGCCTGATGACTCCTGTGCCTCTGCACTCAGAGCACCTGCTCACTTCCATCAGTGCGCCCCATCCCCAGGCAGAGGTCACCTCATTGTCTGCCATGCTCCCATAGCAAATTGCGGTGCCTCTCTAGAGAACACACTTGGGTCCATTGTATCTCATATTTTCTTATGTACAGCTGTTTCCATATCATCTCACAGAGGAGGTTAGGGTCTTTTTTTTTTGGTGCCACCCCAATAGTACCTAGCATTGTGCTATCATACACTGATCATTTAGCTTTTGCTTAGCTAGCAGCAAACCATCCCCCAAACTTACTGGCTTAAAACAACAAATCTTTTATGTAGCTCATGGGTCTGTGGGTTGTCTGGGAGGTCCCTCTGGTTTAGGCAAGGGAAGGGGATCTTTGCTGGGTTCTTTCAAGTGTGTATGGATAGCAGGCAGGCAGGAAGGAGAGTAGCTGTCAATCTCAGCCTCATGCGCATGTCTGGCTGTTGACACTCTGTAAACAGGGGTCCCTTGACTTTCCTCAGTGTGGGCCCTGTGAGGCAGCCTCTGCTTATCTTTTCAATGTTTTGGCCGTGAGCCTTGAGAATCAACCTTCCTCATCTGTCTATTTCCCCTCAGAGCGAAGGGACCATGTCCGATTTTTCTTCTGTTTTGCTCAGTGCCATTCAACTCTTATTGAATAAATAAATGAAGAGTCTTTGAGCAACTGCCCAAAATCAGCAACCCTTGCTGACGGGGATGAGACTGAGAACTCTGTGTGCCGTTTCACAGTTCTGGGGCAAACGACCTGCTCCACATGCCTCCATACCCCTAGTCCAACTCTTCCTTCAACGCTCAGTCCAGGGGTCATCTCTCTGGAAGTTTTTCATTATTCCTTAGTCAAATTAATCAGGCTGTCTTCTGTGTTTCCACAGCACTTTGCACAAAGCCTTATTATAGCATGAGTCATATGATTCCAAATATTGTTTCTGGGTCTCATAACTCAACGATGAGGTCCTGGAGGTGGTGTTTTAAGGTGGAAGCTGCTCTTAACATGCCATCTGCATGCCTGTGTCTGCATCCTCTGTTCACAGTTACCACCATCTGACTTTGGGCTTCCCTCTATAAAATTAAGTTCATTCAAAACATTTATATGTGCCAGGCACTAAGCTGACAGTAGGGATGATGGGCAGCTTCTAAACCAGAGGAGGAACAAACAGCGAAACAAACGCAAATAGGCATCTACTTACAAAACTGTGATATATGATGGAGAGAGAAAGTAACAGGGAACCCATTGAATAGGGTGGCAAGGAAGGCCTCTTCCAGGAGGTGACTTTTAATATGAGACCAAGGATAAAGAGAAGCCAACTACGTGAAGGTTGGATAAAGTGTTTTAAGCAGCGGGGGTGGCATGTGAAGGGAAAGCTAAAGCTGAAGGAAAGAGCTAGTGATGGAAACTGCTGAAGGAAAGTTGATATGGTAGAGGGACAGGGAGCAAGAGGGAGCCTTCTGGGAAGGGTATGGAGGAAAAGCTTTCTTGTGAATAGCTGTATCCTCTTTGCCTCTGCAGGGCATATAATAGTTGCTCAATAAATACTTGTTGAATGAATGAATACATACTTGAAAGACTGAAATCAGTCCTGGTCCTCAACAAAGAGATGGGATGTGACAAGATGAGAGAGAATTTCCAGGGATATGTTTCTTTGTCTTCTCAACAGTTTTCAAGTTGTGGCCAATAGCCTATGGCACCTGGACCCATTCTCATGGGCTTGGCGATGTGGAACTCACTCCATGAATGAGTTTGGTTGGTTCTTTATATCCTTCTCCATGCCAGTTCCCTGTGTTGGTGTTTGCTTCTGAGGGTACAGGGCTGCAACATTTCCTGAGAGCTGCTGCATCACTGGACACCATCACTTTTGCCAACTCCTCTGAATACCACCAATGTTGCTGGCCTGGGCTGTCCCTCCAGTGAGCTGGAGACTGCCACCACATGCTCTGTCCTGGATTTCTTCTTACAACCCACCTGAGATACAAACTGAAGACAAATAGTGAGTGACAGAACCCAGTGCTACACTTAGAACTGCATCTTTTTCCCAGTGACTGAGATTTTGTCACTGGGCCAAGCTGGTCTGCGGACCCTCTTCCCCTTAGGGTGAGAGCTTTCCCAGGAGGCTCCTCAGTGCCTTATGCAAATGTCCTGCCGGTAGCCCGGCCCACCAGCTCATTAAAGCTGTTTAGCTGTATTTGAGTCCCAGAGGTGGACACAGCTTAGGCTCAGACTGGGACGCCCAGTAGGCTTTCTGTTTTTCCTCCTCCTCTCCCCTTAAAAGCCTTTATTTCCTCTTTTATCTCTGACAAAAAGTCTGGTAAAGGTATTTGAGATTACTGATGCAATATAGTGTTTTACATCTGTAAGAGACAAATGTGTGAACTGAGGGATGGACTCCCTAAATGTAGGAAGGGACAGGGACATACATATTATTTTTTTAAATTATACTTTAAGTTCTGGGGTACATGTGCAGAGCATGCAGGTTTGTTACATAGGTATACACGTGCCATGGTGGTTTGCTGCATCCATCACCTCATCATCTACATTAGGTATTTCTCCTAATGTTATCCTTCCCTTAACCCCCCACCCCCCAGCAGGCCCCAGTGTGTGATATTCCTCTCCCTGTGTCCATGTATTCTCATTGTTCAACACCCACTTATGAGTGAGAACATGTGGCGTTTGGCTTTCTGTTCCTGTGTTAGTTTGCTGAGAATGATGGTTTCCAGCTTCGTCTGTGTCCCTGCAAAGGACATGAACTCATCCTTTTTTATGGCTGCATAGTATTCCATGGTGTATATGTGCCACATTTTCTTTATCCGGTCTATCATTGATGGGTATTTGGGTTGGTTCCAAGTCTTTGCTATTGTGAACAGTGCTGCAATAAACATTCTTGGATGCTCTTGAAACCATATGGTACAGGCAACTCCTCATTTCACCCATGCTTAAATATTCTTTCATGGTATTGTGCTTGGTACTGCTGAGGCAAGTGATACTGAGGCAAACAGCAGTAGCTGCGCCAGGGAGCAAAACCTGGTAAGTCATTTTCAAGCCAAAAGGCACTTTGGCTGCTCTGTCCATTCCTCAGTAACAACCAAGTGTGGTCTCTGGAACCAGACACGCTTGCTGCGAAATCCCATCTGATCACTTACTAGGCATATGAACCTAGAGGTCACATTGCCTCTCTGTGCTTCAGTTTCCTCATCTGTGAAATGAGTAGAATAATAGCTAAGAGTGCTGGCTTCTGGGTCAGGTTCCCTCTTTTAGGATCTTTGAGAATTTGAGCAAGTTCTTTCATCCCTCTGTACCTCAGTTTCCTTGTCAAATGGTGATTCTAATAATATATATATACCTCATGGAGTTTTTGTGATGATGTGAGTTGATATACAAGAAACACTTAGATTGGTGGCTGGCACATAATGAGCACTGCATGCCTATTTGCTATTATTGTTGACATTATTACTGTTAATGCCCACCAGGTAGGTGAATGTGAGAATGAATGGGATACAAAGCCTGTAAAGAGCTTGCGTGGTGTCTGCTGAATTTCAGCTAGAGCTCCTATTCAGCTAACAATGGTGCTGTGCTCTTAGGAGGCTCCTGCACTAACTTCGATGTGAGCTTCTTAAGCTGAAGTTTATGAGTGTAGGAAAGGGAGGGCTCTCATACTGGCTTTTTCACTTCCACAAACTCACTCTCATGACCCAGTTTTCTCCAGGATCTTCAGTGAGGAATGTCAAAAGCTTTTATGTGTGTAGGAGCTGCCTTTAATCCCTGATAAGGAGAATAAGGAGAGAAATACAGCTGAGTGATATTAGGAGCATGGTGGGTTTACGGTGTCAGGAAAAGGGTGTTCTGATTTCTCTGCTCTATAAAATACCCCATATAAACTATAAAATAAAATATTTACATTTTTACATACCCAGAAGTCCTGGGTGGGTAAGAGTGGCGATTTGGTAGATTTCCAAATCTATGAGGCTTCGGGGATTCTGGTTTTGCTTCACCTGATGCAAGCTGATACTCTGGATTCTATGGAAGCACATTTTTGTGCCTGAGTTACTCCTAGTGGGGGGCTGGAGACCATATTGGCTCCAGGGGAGCTTCAGTACAGGCTGCTGTGGCTCTTTGAGAGAACAGTTGTTCAAGTTTCTGGTAACTGGAGTGGGGAGAATTTATAGAAATTAAATTTTCTGTTTATATAAAAAGTAATTTTAAAGACACATAGCTTTGAAAAATTTCTACTTTCAGCTGGTTGGTATTCTGAGCCACTACGGGGACAGAACACACACTCTGTTGAGTTTAATCATAAACTGATAGCTGGAGCTTGAAAGGGGGGAAAAGGTCTGATTTAATAAGACAATGGATAAGCCAGACACCCACGAATGGTGACTTACAGCCACAAATGGCAGAGTTTTAAACTCATCTTACATGAAGAGAAACTTCTCAAAAGAAGACATACATGCGGCCAACAATCATATGAAAAAAAGCTCAACATCATTGATGATTAGAGAAATGCAAATCAAAACCACAATGAAATACCATCTCACACCGGTCCAAATGGGTATGATAAAAACTTCAAAAAATAACAGATGCTGGTGAGGTTGTGGAGAAAAAGGAACACTTACACATTGTTGGTGGGAGTGTAAATTAGTTCAGCCATTGTGGAAGACAATGCAGAGATTCCTCAAAGACCTAGAGACAGAAATATCATTTGACCCAGCAGTCTCATTACTAGGTATATACCCAAAGGAATATAAATCATTCTGTTATAAAGACACGTCACACATATGTTCGCTGCGGCTCTGTGCAAAATAGCAAAGACATGGGGTCAATCTAAACGTCCATCAGTGATGGACTGGATAAAGAATATGTGGTACATATACATTGGAATACTGTGCAGCCATTAAAAAAAAACAAGATAATGTCCCTTGCAGAATCATGGATGAAGCTGGAGGCTATTATCCTTAGCAAAGTAACACAGGAACAGAAAACCAAATACTGCATGTTCTCACTTATAAGTGGGAGCTAAATGATGAGAACTCATGGGCACATAGAGGGGAACAATGCTCACTAGGGCCTTTTGGAAGGTGGAGGATGGAAGGAGGGAGAGGATCAGGAAAACTAACTAATGGGTACTAGGCTTAATACCTGGGTGATGAAATGCACCAAAGTCCCATGATGCAAGTTTCCCTATGTAACGAACCTGCACTCTTACTCTTGAACTTAAAAGTTAAAAAACAAAAACTCATTCTAGTGAATTTTGTATTTAAAAAAGTAAATATCTGAAAAATTATGTTATTTGATAATACGTTAGAGAATGCTTTTTTGCTCATGTCACCCCAATAAGGTTACAGATCACCTGCTCTTTTGTCTTTTCTTTTTAAAAATTTTTTGGCTGCAAATCTGGTGTAGGAAACTTTTCGCTTCTACGTTTAGTTTCTGAGATTAGCTAGCTGCTGCCAGCTCTGGCTTCCTGGCTATGATTGAACGACATTCTGTTCAGCTGCATGTGCTGTATCACTCATCCTCACTGTCACCTCAAGGAGATGTTTTGGGACGTGGATTTCAGCTGCCCGTGTGGGAACTGAGTGGTTTTGGGGTTCTTTCTTCTGGTCCAGATTCCCCTGCTGCCCTCTCCTGTCCGCTCATTGGGCTATCACGTTGAAAGGAAAACACAGTAATTTCTTCCTCATTCATTCACTTGGTGACTAGTGTTTCACTGTAGGCCTCTGGCATGTGGAGTGCTAGGCTAGTAGGAAGGTCATAGCCCACGCAGCTGTGCCCTGCAGGAGGCTGCTGGCAGAGGCAGCTAGTGCTGCCCTCCCGAATTGTGCCTCTACCTGGAGGAAAGGGCACCGTTGCCTAGCTGACGCCAAGGAACTCCACTGGCTAAGGCAGGGCCCTGGTGAGACGCACTGAGGGCCCATGAGAGAATCTTAGTCTCAAGGAACATCTGAGTCTCACTGCCATTTAGCCATCCAATACCATGGCAGTGGGATTTAAGGACTGAGGAGTTTTCTGCATTACTTTGGCCAAGCAGGAATTCCTTAGAACAACAGCAAAAATAGCGTCAACGATGACAATGACAACAAACTGGCAGATTGTATTTTCCAAAGTTGGCCGTGGCAATATGTTCATCCTGCACACTCTTCTAAAATGTGAACTTGCCACTCTCTCTTTAGAAGGTGGAATCCATTTCTCTACTTGCTTGGATCCCATTGTAACTCTAACCAATAGAATACTGCAGAAGTGACACTGACACTTCCAGGCATATCCTGACCTGGGCTGGCAGCCTTCACTTTTAGCCGCTTAGAGGTCAGTGGCCATGGAGGAAGCGAGACCCCACTGGGACTTCTGTGTTGTGAGAAGCACAAGTCATGTGGGAAGGCTCTGGAGGATGAGATGCCATATGAGAGAGAGGCCAAGGAGCGTGGAGGGTGCAGATGCCTGAGTGAAGCCGCTGTCTCGGAGGGTCAGCCCTGGTATCAAGCCTCCAGAAGCCTCCAGCCCTATCTAGACTCTGCCTACGTCTCACCAGAGCCCGAAAGCCAGAACTGCCCATCTGCAGCCTGTCAACCTATAGAGCCATGAGAGCTAATACACTGTTATTTTAAACCACCAAGTTTTGGGGGTTGTTTGCTATGCAGCAATGATAACTGAAACTCCGTCTCCACTCCTACCATTTCCTCTGAAAACAAAACTCCAGCTTAGTGCTCTTTTGCTTCTTGCAACTTTATTTTCAGAAACGAGAGACGTGGAGAAAACAAAGAACATGAAGCGTGGTTGAAGTTTCCGTGTAAGAGACTACTGGTAAGTGGTGTCCACATTTTTGCACAAGCAGATTTTTGATCTCTACTTCTTTACTTCCTATTTCACCCTATTTCCACCTGTCTCACTCTTTGACACCAGATAGGGCATTGAACTCCAATCATTCATATATTTATTTGGATATATTGTCAAGGGTGTGACAGTGACTAAAAGCCTGGACACCTGGGAGTGAGGAATGAAAAACAAAGAAGTGCATTCTTCCCCTTGTAAGACCCACCATTGCTCTGGAGACATGCATAGAGCAAAGAATGACACCATAAGGTACTGCCCCAGGAAAAGAATTTATACAACACTTTGGAGGAAAGGATACTTCCAGACCTCCTCTTGAAGGCCACATGCAAAAGAAAACTCCAGGGGACCTTATTGGCTGAATTTACTCTGCCACACTCTGTGTGCCTGGGACACTCTCTGTGAGTGCTGCTTTGTAGTCTGTGAGCACGGGTATCATAGTCAACTGAGCACTGGCCACAGGTACAGTCTCATGAGCAATGCAGAACTGGTGATGACTTCCAGCCTGATCGTTTGCACTTCCCTTCCCACTTTACCCAGACACCTCTAGGCTCAAGCTTCAGTGGCATTTATGGTCTTACCTGATTGTCACTGCTTTGTATTGGTCATTAATTGTTTCATATGTATCCACATCATCTCCTTAATCAGATTGCAAGTTTCTTGTGGGAGTTATTCTTCTCCTTTATTGAGTTCTAAGTGCCCAGTAGCACTTAGAACTCAATAATTACTTAGCAGTTTGTTGAAGAATATGGAACTGAATTGGACGGATTACAGAAACTTATAAATCAAAAGGTTCAGATATTGAGAGAGTCTTAGCGATATTTAGTCATTGGCAGAACTCTTAGTAGCTGTTAGGCATGAACTTCAGTCCTTAACGACATCATCTTTACAACTCAATCAGCTAGATGACGTCATTCTTATTTCATAGCTGGGGAAACTAAGGGTAAATTACCCTGGTCAAGATCATGTAGCTATTTAAGATGTAGGACTGGATATTGAATACTGCAGTGTTCAATGACGTTGCAACTCTGAGGTCCATGCTTCTACCATGACACTCTGCTGCTTTAACTTTGGACTCTTATGTGCCCATCAGATGGGACTGTCTGTCAAATATAGCTAGCATGGTTTTTTTTCTGTTTTCTTTTTCTTTTTTTTTTGAGATGGAATCTTGCTGTGTCACCCAGGCTGGAGTGCAGTAGTGCAATCTCAGCTAACTGCAACCTCTGCCTCCCAGGTTCAAGCAATTCCCTACCTCAGCCTCCTGAGTAGCTGGGATTACGCGTGTCTACCACCACGCCTGGCTAATTTTTATATTTTTAGTAGAGACGGGGTTTCAGCATCTTGGTCAGGATGGTCTTGAACTCCTGACCTCGTGATCCACCTGCGTGGGCCCCCCAAAGTGCTGGGATTACAGGCATGAGCCAACGTGTCTGGCAGTTTTTTTTGAAATGGAGTCTCGCTCTGTCGCCAGGCTGGAGTGCAGTGGCGCTATCTCGGCTCACTACAACCTCCACCTCCCGTTCAAGCGATTCCCCTGCCTCAGCTTCCTGAGTAGCTGAGACTACAGGCACATGCCACCACACCTGGCTAATTCTTTTTTTTTGTATTTTAGTAGAGGCAGGGTTTCACCTGTTGGCCAGGATGGTCTCGATCTCCTGACCTCGTGATCACCCGCCTCGGCCTCCCGAAGTGCTGGGATTACAGGTGTGAGCCACTGCCCCCAGCCTAGTGTGGTTTTTATGTGTCTAGTCTTCCAATTTCCCCATGTTTTCCCATACTTTCCAAAGTTGTAAAGTGTATCTGCCTGGACCTAACTTTAGCAATCTCTCATTTCCAGTCCCTGACTTCATTTGGATGTCATATCCAAAAGTTTAGATCCAATGTGTATAGTTCTGGTGGAGGCAGAAAGTGCAAGCCTTCCGGCAACTGTTATTTATAATTGCTCTGTGTTAGATTACAATTTTGGATTTAAATTTGAAAAAGTACATTTCAGTACCAAGGTTTTGATGTGGAAATGAAAAAAGGTAAAAAGTAACTGATGCCCTTTTACTTTTCTTTAATAGAGGGAGATGTGTAAAAAAAATTCAAAGTCAGAAGATGTCCTGCTGCTTGTTCTGTCTTTGGAGGGGATTGTGGAATTCCATAATCATGCTGGTCTTTAGGACTAGATTTTTATACATGGCGTCCTAAATCCAGACTATGGAAACCTCGGAATTTTACCTCAGGCACTGTCTAATCCATGTTCTCTGTCTTCAGTGTTTGCAGCAGTTCTCTGCCGCAGCTAGCTCAGCTCCTGGTTGGGAGACCAAGCAGAAGCCAGTATCATATGCCTTCCTTTCCCTCTCAGGTCCTTTGATCGGCATGTCTGTCCTTGTAGGTCAGATTAAGAAATCACTGGATGAGAGAAATTAATACAATAAGAAAAAGACTAGCTTGACAGAAAGAGGGATGAAAGATGTGATTAGGATGTGTTAGTCTGCTAGGACTGCCATAGCAAAATACCACAGGCTGGGTGGCTTCAATGAGAGAGATTTATTTCTTAGAGTCTGGAGGCTGGAAAATCCAAGATCAAGGTGCTGGCAAGGTAGGTTTCATTCCGAGGCTTTTTTTTTTTTTGACTTGTAGGCAGCTGCCATCTTGCTGTGTGCTCACATGAGCTCTTCCTGGCACATGCACAGAAAGTGTGGTCTGATGACTTTTCTTTTTTTTTTCTTCTTTTTCTTTTTTTTTTTTTTTTTAGAGACAGGGTCCAGGCTGAAGTGCCATGGTGAGATTGTATGTTACTATAATCTCGAACTCTTGACTGTAAGCAATCCTGCTACCCTCAGCCTCCAGAGTAGCTGGAACTACAGATGCATGCCACCACGCCTGACTATTTTTTTTTTTTTGAGACAGAGTCTCGCTGTGTCACCCAGGCTGGAGTGCAATGGCGCAATCTTGGCTCACTGCAACCTCCACCTCCCTGCTTCAAGCAATTCCCTTGCCTCAGACTCCCAAGTAGCTGGTATTATAGGCACATGCCACCACGCCTGGCAAATTATTATTTTTATTTTTTGAGATGGAGTCTCACTCTGTCACCAGGCTGGAGTGCAGTGGTGTGACCTTGGCTCACTGCAACCTTCACCTCCCAGGTTCAAGTGATTCTCCTGCCTCAGCCTCCCGAGTAGCTGGGACTACAGGTGAGTGCCACCATGCTCAGCTAATTTTTGTATTTTTATTAGAGATGGGATTTCACCATGTTGGCCAGGATAGTCTCAATCTCTTGACCTCATAATCCGCCCACCTCGGCATCCCAAAATGCTGGGATTACAAGCATGAGTCACTGTGCCCAGCTTATTTTTATTTTTATTTTTTGTATTTTTATTAGAGATGGGATTTCACCATGTTGTCCAGACTGGTCTTGAACTCCTGACCTCAGGCAATCCGCCCACCTTGGCCTCCCAAAGTGCTGGGATTACCAGCATGAGGCATAGGGTCTCATTACGTTGCCCAGCTGGTCTAAATTTCCTGGCTTCAAGTGATCCTCCTGTCTTGGCCTCCCACAGTGCTGAGATTGCAAGTATGAGCCACCGCACCTGGCCTGGTACCTCTTCTTGTAAGGATACTACTCTTGTTGGAGCAGGGACCCACACTTATGACCATCTTTAACCTTAATTACTTCCGTAGAGTTCACCTCTCCAAAAACAGCCACACTGGGGGTTATGGATTCAAACATATGAATTCTTAGTGGGACACAAACATTCAGTCTGTAACATAGGGTGTTCATAACAAGGGTAATACAAATTATCAGCATACATGTATTATTATTTTAAAGAACAATAATAGCCAACATTAATCTGGGGCTTACTATATTCCAAGCATTGCTCTAAGCACTTGGATTATTATCTATTCATTTGTGTACTTCTTGTAGGACCCTTGCAATGAGGTAGTTTCCAATGTTATTCCATTTGACGTGGGAGGAGCCTGAGCACAGAGAAGTTAGTCACTTGTCCAGGATCACACATCTAGGAAATGGCAGTGTCTGGCCCTGAGCCTGTGCCCCCAACAACTCTCTAAGATGCTTAGACTTAATCATAGGTACAAACCAGAAGAAGACACCAATTTTTTAGCCATTGGCTTGGTACAAATAAAAAAGTTGGATATATCTAGTGCTGGCAAGCATATGGGGAAAATGGCATTTTAAAATGTTTTTAAATTTTTATTTTTTTTTTGAGGCGGAGCATTGCTCTGTTTCCAAGGCTGAAGTGAAGAGGAGTTATCACAGCTCATGGCCATCTCAAACTCCTGGACTTAAATGATCCTCTAACCTCAGCCTCCCAAGTAGCTGGGACTACAGGTGTGTGCCATCACATCTGGCCAATTATTTTATTTTTTGTAGAGTCAGAGTCTCACTATATTGCCCAGGCTGGTTTCTAACTCCTGGTCTCAAGTGCGCCTCCTACCTTGGCCCTCCCAAAGTGCTGGAATTAGAAGCATGAGCTGCCATGGTCAGCCCAAAGAAAGTGGCATTTTTATGCACCTTTGTGGGAAGTGCAAACTTTTAAAAGGCAGCTTGTCACTATCAATATTCAGTATGTATTCATTTATACTTTAAGCCAGGAATTCTCTTTCTGAGAATTTACTTTATCAATATATTTAACAAAATTATGCCAAGATATCAGTGTACAGATGTTTATTGCTACAATGTTTCAATTAGTAAATAAAACCCCAAAACCTGGAGTCAACATAAATGTCAATCGATAGGGCAAAGATGAAATCAATTATAATAATTCGTACGATGAAATGGTGGGGGGTCGGTCCATGAGCACTGACGTGGATATTACCACAAACACATGCTCATAGGTTGTGTCAGTTTGCTAGGGCTGCCATAACAAAACGACACAGACAGGGTGGCTTAAATCGCAGCCATCTTTTTTCTCACCGTCCCGGAGGCTGGAAGTCCAAGATCAAGGTGCTGGTCGTGTTGGTTTCCTCCCAGCTCTCTCTCTTTGGCTTGCAGATGGCCATTCCCTGGCTGGTTCTTCATACATCTCCCTCCGCGTAGACACACGGGGATCGCTTTGTGTATTCTAATTTCCTCTTCTGATAAGGACACAAGTTAGATTGGATGAGGGCCCACCCAATGGCCCCATTTTAATTACTTCTTTCAAGGCCCTATTTCCAAATAGAGCCTCTCTTTGAGGTACTGGGTGTTAGGACTTCAACATATACATTTTAGGAGAGACACAATTCAGCCTATAATAGATGAAAAAGAATGCTGGGTAACTTTGTGATTAGCATAATCTCTTATGTGTAATTTAAAAAGATGTGTAAAGACTGGTATAGGCACTGCAATTTTTTCTGCAAAGCTCTCCAAGGAACTCTTAAAATTTTTTAAAAAAAAATAGAGATAGAACCTTGCTATGCTCTGCACAGACTGGATTCAAACCCCTAGGTTTATGCGATCCTCGCGCCTCAGCCTCCTGAGTAGCTTGGGATTGCAGGCTCATGCACTGTGCCTGGCTCCTTTCCAAGGAACTCCAGGCTCACTTTTGGGGTAAAACAACAGAATGAGTCAGGAGTATGGTTGAGGCTAAACTCCTCCTTTACTTTTATACCTTTCCATAATTAATATTCTAATCCTGTGGAAGCATTGCTTTTTATTTTATTGTTCAAATGTCAGCAAAGCCTACCTACGGGTTTGAAACATTTTTGCCTTTAATTTTTCCAATGGAAAACTTCATTAATATTATTAACATAAAAAGATATATCCAAAAAAAGGAATAGTAAGATAATTGAGGGAAATGGGCAACATGTACATTGGGAGATTTGCTGGTTTGTAGTTAACGCTCCTTGCTTTCCATGTGTTGTTGATGAACAAATGGTCTTTGAAAAACTTTTATCAAGTGTCGTGATCCATGTCCCATCCCCATTTTTTCCTGATATTATAAAATTTTCTTGAAGGTTAAGCTATGTTAGGACAGAATTGTGCCTTCTTTTTATTGGAAATAATCCAGAAAGAAAAATAATTACAGTCAACTTCTGACTATCTACTTTCTATTGATCTGCTTTAGGGATTAAACATAGCAAATTATTAATCACTGCCCACCTTCTGTTACCAGCAGGCTCTTGGGTCACCTTCTCAGATCAATAGTTGTATTCCTCAAATGTCCAAGAATTTTTATATTTGTTCAAAGGAAATGCGATTAGGAAGAAAAATTACTGCAAAGTAGATGCTACACACCTTTCTCCAAAGTGAAATCTCTATCTTATCACGTGTTCCTTGGTTTTGACATACTTTTGCTTCCCTCTAATAGCAAAAGTCCTTTAAATTGAAGTGTTTTAAAACTTTGACCCAAGAATAAATGAAAAAACTTGTATTTATGGAGGGCCTACCAGATACTGAATGCATTACATATATTCTCTCACTTGGTCATCACAGTTACCCTGTGAAGTGAGTATTATTACTTCTCATTTACAGATAAAAAACAGAATCAGAGAGTTGGCAGCACACTTTCAAAGTCTAGCAGCTGGGATATGGGTGGAAGTAAACTCATTACCAGGCCTTTGGATTCACAAGCGCATGTTCATCCCAGCTTCTGCTAACAGTTCACCAATAAGGTTTCCGAAGAGCCCTCCAGCTTCCAGGCTTTGGGGATTAGTGAGAAGGGGCAGGACAGCAGCCCCAAGGCCTGGGTTTCCCTTGGAAACAGGAAAATAGAAGACTCTTCACTCAGCCCAAGAGAGACCTTGCTGAGAACCTAGAGGGATGCTCTTGGATGGGTTCCTGCTAAACCCTCCTTTTACAAAGGAAGAAAAAAATGAGGCCCAGAAAGGTTTAGTGAATTTTACTTTTGTTTATGTTCCCAATTTCTGTTTTTCTTTTTGTGGATTTTAAAAAATTATTTTATTTGATTTTACTTTATTTTTTGAGAAAGATAAAAAATGGGCTCTTGTCACCCAGGCTGGAGTGCAGTGGTGTGATCTCGGCTCACTGCAACCTCTGCCTCCTGGGTTCCAGGATTCTCCTGCCTCAGCCTCCTGAGTAGCTGGGATTACAGGTACCTACCACCATGCCCAGTTAATTTTTATATTTTTAGTAGAGACAGGGTTTTACCATGTTGGCCAGGCTGGTCTCCAATTCCTGACCTCAGGTGATCCGCCCATCTCGGCCTCCCAAAGTGCTGGGATTATAGGCGTGAGCCACCATGCCTGGCCTCTTTCTGTAGATTTAAAGAATAAAGTAGCAAGCTTTGCAATGCAGGAAGGTAGTTTGACATCTCTGTGGGCAGTGTGGTCTCATTCGCTTCTCTTGATTGACTGCCTAGATATATGAGTACTTTAGTATTATCCTGTCTTTTTCTTTCAAGGTTTCATGGAGAAATTAAATAGTAAGAATCCTCATTTATTTTGTGTATCTTCTCATAGCAAAAAGGTAAAAAAAAAAAAAAAAAAAAAAAAAGAAATAAAGAAATGTGAAACAGAAAATGAAGTCCTAGTGTGTAGAGAACCCTTGACCTAAGTAACTCCATCTTAGAAAAAGGCTCCATCTCACGTTTCAAAAGGCATCACGTCAACAGGGACCAGATGTTTGACTAATCAACAGAGACCAAACCCAACCAGATAAGGAAACAACCAAGCAAACTCTTAGCTTTCAGTCCTCACCAGAAGACTCTGGGGTCATAAAAAGAGCAAGACTTATCAGCTTGCAATGGCCATTTTTCTAGACCTCATCTTGCTATCACTCATGATCAGCACCCAGCATCTACCACCAAAGGCTTTTCCAAAATTAAAGACTGTCCCTTGCAAAACTGTGATGTTTGTCCAGTCTCTCCTTGTATAGGTCACTTGCCTTGGACTGGTTCGTTAACCCCTTTTTTCCTTTCCCCTTTTCTCATGAAGTTAAAGCTTATTTTGCTTGATGTGGAATGTGTAATCTATGACATTTATATAGAGATTAGGTGTACTACTATATGGTACTACACTATGTGTATGCATATGGTTTGCAATATTGACTGACCAATGGAGAGACTTGGGCCTGTGTGTCCACGGCTCTGACTACTGAGTGAACGAGGAGAATTGCCTCTTTGGGAACTCCATGAAGTGCATGGCTTTTATGATTGAAACAGCCTCAGTAAAACTCTGACCTCGTGGAGAAACACAAATGAGCGTGGATCTGGTTGTGTCTGATTTTGGCTGCTCACAACACCTAGGTAATTTTTCACTCCAAAAATAAAAGTTTGGGGTATAACCTGCCAAATATTTGCCATGCCAAGCCATACTGAAGCCTGAGGCAAAAGAAAATAATCAGTAATACAGATCTTGTCTTTATTTAAAATTTAGTGTTTTGTTCATCATCAATTTTTTTTGCATTACTCTTTAAAAACATTGCATTGAAATATTATTTATCTTGATTACTGAATTTTTGGGCATTTCTTAAATTCTATACCCTAGGTGAATTCTGTTATTGTTCCTCATTAATCTCACCCTAGCCTTGGCCCTGGAAAATACACCTTGTTAAAAAGGCTTTTTTTGTGGAGGGTAGGGTGGAGGCTTGTTTTACAAAATAAGGAATTATAATTAAAGTGGTTTATACTTGTATAGCACTTACTATTAATTAATTAATCAATTTATTTTTGAGATAGGGTCTCACTCTGTGGCCCAGGCTGGTGTGCAGTGTCCTGGAGTGCAGTGGTACCATCCCGACTCACTGCAACCTCCACCTCCCGGGTTCAAGCAATTCTCCTGCCTCAACCTCCAAAGTAGCTGGGACTACAGGCACGTGCCACCACTCCTGGCTAATTTTTGTATTTTTAGTAGAGATAGGGTTTCACCATATTGGCCAGGCTGGTCTCGAACTCCTGATCTCAAGTGTCTGGACAGACATCACAATCTTCCAAGGGAGTCTTTGATTTGGGCAGAAGTTTTGGTGGTAGATGCTGGCTGCTGATCATGAGTGATAGCAGGATGAGGTCTATAAAGCTGGCCATCGCAAGGTGATAATCCTGCCTCAGCCTCCTAAGGTGCTGGGATTACAGGCGTGAGCCACTGCGTTTGGCCTCTTCCTGTTTAATTCTATAGAATTACCATTCTTCTTGCTTTACCTTTGTTAACTCAATCCTCATAACAGTAACAGTTCTAGGAAATTGGTACTGTTTATATTGTTCCCATTTTGTAGATGGAAAAACTGAGGCATAGAGAGTGAAAGTGCCCAAGGCCATAGAGGAAGCAAAGAGCAGAGCTGGAATCTGAACCCAGGCAGCCTTGGTTCCTAGGGTGTGATCTCCAACCCACCAAGCACGTCTCTTTCTCTCTGTTTCTGTCTCTCTCTCTCTTTCTCTCTTTACACATACTGTCCCATTATCTATATTTTTTTCTTACTCTATCATGGACATCTTTCATTTTCAATACAGATGATGCTACCCCATCCTTGGAGTCCCAATATAAATGGAAATAGCAAGAAAAAACAAAAAGTAAAACCTCAAACATCTCTCAACAGCACATTGATGACCCCTCCTCTTTAGCCAGCATATTTCCCGGTCCCTGCCCTAGAAAGAGTATTTCTCTCTAATGGACTTTTGACCATTGTGACTGTAGCTTCTCCTCTTTTCTGCCAGTGCTCTTATTTTGAAGATAATTGACTCAAGCCAGCAATTTGGCTGCTGCGTATGCAGTGCAAGCCACCTCTTCACAAGCTCAGGGAAAACATTTGGAGCACAGATTGCAAAGCACCTGAATTTGAAATGTTTATTTCTTGGCTGGCCTTTATTTTCTTCCAACTATCAAAGGAACTCTGGCTGAAGTTAATGCGTTAATCACTTGTCTAATTTCATTTCTTAAATCCTAGTTATTTTTAAGTGATAAGTAACACAATTTGCTGCCCTTTTTGATTTAGAAACCTGTTCAAAATTCAGAGGGGTGTCTACCGCTTTGTTAGAAGTCTTTGGATAGTTTTTCTTTTTCCTTTTGTGATAATGAAATACTTATGGTTCTTTCATCTGAAATGCAGGCTGATTATTGATAGAGTTCATGCACTCTGGACCATTTAATTTAGATATGGGTTATTTCTACTAAACTACAATATGCTTGGTGTCCCTAGGTAAGTAAGTTAAGAGGAGTTCCCTGATCTGTTCTATTTTGCAATATGCTCCCTTTCCATTTGTGAGTGGTTAGCAAATCTTTGTTAACAAGGTCACCAATTCAATTCCTGTATGGCTCAGTTTCAGGTCAAAGAATGGATGAGGAGGACCGATCACAAAGAATGTGTGTGCCTGTGTGTGTATGTGTGTATAAGCTCCAATCTTTCATGATTTCTTGTGGTATGAGTCGGTAACAGAACAGGCAGGGTGAGGTCCCTTTAAGCACCAGGGAGTGAAAACAGAGCGTAGCTTCTTTGTGCGTACGTCACTGTATGAGGGTTGTCGGAGTGGAGGTGTTTGGTAAATTGGGTAGTATTCTGGGCTGAATTGTGTCTTCTTTCCAAATCCAAGTTCACATTTTCAACTTTGTTTTTTTCTTTGAGGCGGAGTCTAGCTCTGTTGCCCAGGCTGGACTGCACTGGCGTGGTCTTGGCTCACTGCCACCTCGGCCTCCTAGGTTCAAGCAACTCCCCTGCCTCAGCCTCCTGAGTAGCTAGGACTACAGGTGGGCGCCACCACACCCAGCTAACTTTCTGTATTTTTAGTAGAGACCGGGTTTCACCATATTAGCCAGGTTGGTCTCAAACTCTTGACCTCATGATCCACCTGCCTTGGCCTCCCAAAGTGCTGGGATTACAGGCGTGAGCCACCGCACCTGGCAAGTTCACATTTTCAAATCGTAACTTCTAATATCTCAGAATGTGACTGTATTTGGAGACAGAGCCTTTAAAGAGGGGATTAAGTTAAAATAGAATCATTATGGTGGGGCAGCAATTTAATCTGACTGGTGTCCTTATTAAAAGAGGAGATTAGGACACAGACACCCAGGGTGACAACGATGTGAAGACAGAACCAACTGCCAAAACCTAGCCTCTAGAACTATAAGAAAATAAATGTCTGTTATTTAAGCCACTAGTCTGTGGGACGTTGTCATGGAAGCCCTAGCAAACTCATATAGCTAAGAAGTGGATTCAACAGGATGGACTTCTGAATTGAAGATACACATTTCTGTTAAGCTGGTCAAGTTGAGAATCTCACTAGTTTCACTCTCCCTGTAATTTACCTATCTGTAAATAGAGTTTCTGTTTTTGAATTCTTGTGATTTCCATGTAATAATGAAGTAGCTCTTGCAGCCTAAATAAACTAAGTATACTAAGTGGTTGGAAAATCCAGTGAATCACCACTGAGGAATGGGCTGCAGAGGACTTAGGAGCTGAGTTGTCACTCTAAGGCCACTGCTAAAATAGAGGGCACCACTCCCCTCTGCATGGAAGAAGAGGAGGACCATTGCTCTCACATGCCAAGTATTGAGCTGTGAAATTTACAAACATCTCCTTTAATTTTTTTTTTTTGAGACAGAGTTTCACCCTCACTGCCCAGGCTGGAGTGCAATGGCATGATCTCAGCTCACTGCAACCTCCGCCTCCCGGGTTCAAGCAATTCTTCTGTCTCAGTCTCCTGAGTATCTGGGATTACAGGCACCTGCCACCATGCCCGGCTAATTTTTGTATTTTTAGTAGAGAGTAGAGACAAAATTTCACCATGTTGGCCAGGCTGGTCTCGAACTCGTGACTTCAAGTGATCTGCCTGTCTCACCTCCCAAAGTGCTGGGATTACCAGTGTGAGCCACTGCACCCAGCCACAAACATCTCCTTTAATTTTTGCCATGAACTTGCATGATGTATTACATTATCCTTATTTTATAGATGAGAAAACTATACAGATTATATATATATAGTATATATATATATTGTAATATGTATATAGTTATATATATATATATATATATATATATATAGTAAGAGAACACAGCAATTACAAGAGCTTGTGACTCAAATAGATCTGCCTGTGTCTAAGCTCAATATTGTTTTTATTACATTATTATATCTCTAATTTCTTTTTAAAAAATGTTACTGCTTTGGTTTCTATGATGGCTATTTTTTTTTTTGAAAGAAAGGAAAAGAGAGGAAAGAAAGTGAGAGTGAAAGAAAGAGAAAAAAAGAATGTACGAGAGAAAGAAAGAGGAAGAAAAAGAGGGAGAGAGAACAGGATTCTTGTTCTACTGCCCAGGCTAGAATGCAGTCTAAAAATGGGTATTAAAAACCTCTATTACGCCAATAATTGTGTTTAACAATGGAGACAGGAAGGAA
>CAUYLG010053762.1:0-21188 GCA_963573385.1 Cacajao melanocephalus | reverse complement strand
TGTTAAGCACAATTATTGGCATAAAAGAGGTTTTTAATACCCATTTTTAGACTGCATTCTAGCCTGGGCAATAGAACAAGAATCCTGTTCTCTCTCCCTCTTTCTCTTCTTCTTTCTTTCTCTCTTACATTCTTTTTTTTTCCTTTCACTCTTTCTTTTCTCTCTTTTTCTTTCTTTCAAAAAAAAATAATAATGTGTTTTTAATAGTGAAAGCTTTAGATTTTTAACAAGTTCAATTTATGAATTTTTTTCATCAATTTTTAATTGTTTGTACTTTTTGTGTTCTAAAAAAATCTTTGCCTAACCCAAGATCACAACTATTTTCTTTATAAGTTTTTTAGTTTTTTTTCTTCCTATATTTAATCTATGATCCATTCAAAGTAAATTTTTGCAAATCTATAAGGGTCAAGGCTCAACTTTTTTGCATATTCCAGCGCCATTTTTTGAAAAGCCTAACCTTTCCTCGTTTAACCTTGAATTTTTTTCCAAACACATTTTCCAAAGTCCCAGGAAAGTCAGCATCTAATTGGGTATGCAGAAAAAAAAAAATCCACTTATGATCAAAGTTTTAAGGTCTGGAAGCCCAATGTGGACAGAATCTTGGACAGAAGTAAGTCAGAGCAAGTTGGAAGGTTTAGAAAGGTTTGATTTACACATGTAAGATGTGCTACCGGAAATTTCCAGCAGATGGTCAGAAATTCAAGATTCAAATTCAAGAAAATGTACTACATTAGAGATGTTTAAGAGTTAATTATGTATTTTAAAGATAACAGTTGAAGTCACAATCAATGAGCACAGGCAGGGAAAAAGAGAGATAACCCAGAACTATATACCAGGCAATGTTCACTTGAGGGAATGACAGAAGAATTGAAGCTGGAAAAAAAAAAAAAAGGAGTAATCAAAACAAGGATATGAAACTAACCCAATCAGCATAATTAGTTGAGGAGAAGTGGAAAAGAGATACAAAATACAACTGGTGAACAATATCAAATGCAAGCAAGTTTAAAAAAAAAAAAGCATCTGGTGAACTTAATGTTTGGGGCAAAGATAATTTGAAAAAAAAAATATGTATACACATATATGTATATGTATACATATATATAATTGTAGGAAAGCAGGCTTTACCTAAAAGAGTATGTTGAAACTTTTATCAGGTAAACAGTACATAATGTAAACTTCATGCTATTATTTACTACCAAAAGGAACACTGATTTTAAAATATAGCTTTAGGCTGGGCTTGGTGGCTCACACTTGTTAATCCCAGCACTTTGAGAGGCCAAGGTGGGAATCACTTGAGTGCAGGAGGTCAAGACCAGCCTGGACAACACAGTAAGATCTCATCTCTACTAAAAATAAAAATAAAAATAAAAATAAAAACAAAAATAATTAGCCAGGCATGGTGGTGCATCCCGTAGTCCCACCTATTTGGGAAGCTGAGGCAGGAGGATTGGATCACTTGAGCCCAGGAAATCAAGGCTACAGTGAGCTTACAAGCATGCCACTGCACTCCAGCCTGGGCAATACACCAAGATCCCATCTCAAAAAAAAAAATTAAAAATTAAAAAAATAAAATATTTATATACATTTACATACATAGTTTTAGCAAAACATATTTCAAATCAACAAAAGTTGATATGTTTTCGCCAATTTCTTTTGTTGTTTTTTTTTTTGGTTTTTAGAGATGAGGTCTCACTCTGTTGCCCAGGCTGGTGTGCAGTGTCACGATCAGAGTTCACTGTAACCTTGAACTCCTAGGCTCAAGTGATCTTCCCACATTGTGGCCACCAGAGTTGCTGGGATTATAGCTGCCAGCCACTATGCTCAGCCTATTTCAGCCATTTTTAATTTGCTAACTGTCACAAAACACTTTCCCTAATAAAAAATCTGGACAACTCAACAGCAAACAAGTTTTCATGTTTAGAAAAATCACTCCTTAAAATCCATTAATTTTCCTGAATAGGCTATGTCTGACAGGAATAAAATGATGAAATAATGCATACATTTTGCTATAAAATTTTGCACAGAATTTAAACAGAAATGTCATTTATCTAGGCTGGGTGCCACGTGGCTCACACCTGTAATCCCAACACTCTGGGAGGCCAAGGCAGGTGTAACACCTGAGGTCAGGAGTTCAAGACCAGCCTGGCCAACATGGCAAAACCTCATCTCAACTAAAAATACAAAAATTAGCCGGGCGTAGTGGTGTGCTCAGGATTCAACACTATTAGAAGTGGGGTTAATTCTATGATGGTATCACTCAATAAATCTAAAATATGGTGGCGGTGGGTGGGGGGGGCGCTAATGCTGTAACTGGCAAACAAGTACTAGTTATTCATATCAGCCAGGAGAGGAAATATTTGGTATTTTGTGTCTTGATCGTTCAGGCTGTAGTACAGTAGCATAATCTGGCCTCACTCTTGACAGAGATCGTCCTCAACATTTGTGTTTTGTCTGTGTTTGGACACAATGATGGAATGTTTTTGTCTTGATCCATCATAGACACAGAGTGGTCTTATCTAATGTTGATGTTCTGTACAACACTTTATCTTCAACAGAAAAACACAATGTTACTGTGAATGCCAGCTAGTTTCTAGCAATACCAGTTTCTAGCTGTCACGGCTATTTTTCTTTTTTTCACTACTAAAAGCATGTGACAGCTTACATAAAACATACTTCAACTACACAATTATTCAAGAATTACTTGGTGAATCACAGAGACTGCATTAATAACTATGGCATATATACAATATAGAGTAAGAAAATTTATAATTTAAGAATTAAGTTGCTAAAAATAAATCAGCTGAAAGAAACCTAAATGGGATTATTTATCTCTCTGACACTCTACAATATAAAGTCACAACTTCTTCAAGACATCATGGCCAAGTATTATTTCTCCAGTAGCTGTGTACTTAGTGTGGAAATGATGAACAGTTTTCAGGAAAACAGTTTAATTCAAAGACCTGGGTTTGAAATATATTTCTATCACTATTGATCTCAATGTAAATGACCTCAAGAATGTTCCTTAACTGCTCTATGCCTAATCTATAAAATGGAAATACCATTTATTCCAGTATATTATGAAGAAAAAACAAATAACACATATAAAAAGTATGACAGAGAACCTAACACTTAGAAATCAACAGATCAGGCCATTCCTATAATCCCAGCACTCTGGGAGACCAAGGCGAGTGGATCACCTGAGATCAGGAGTTTGAGACCAGTCTGGCCAACATAACGAAACTCATCCTAAAATTACAAAAATTAGCCAGGCACGGTGGCACATGTCTGTGGTCTGCTACTCCGGAGGCTGAGGGAGGAGAATCATTTTAACCTGGAAGGCGGAGGTTATAGCGAGCCCAGATTATGCTACTGCACTACAGCCTGGATGAGAGAGAGAGAGACTGTTTCAAAAAAAAAAAAAAAAATCAACAGATCAATTATTTTATTGTTTATTATTGTATCTTTATAGTCTTTGTACATATGAAGATTCACCTCTTAAAAACAGAGCCTGCAAATGTAAAGTATGCTGAGATTTAAATCACCAATAATTGATACTTGGTTATCATAATCCACACCAGTATCTCTAAATCTTAACCTTTGGCTCTTTATGCTTATCATATAGATATAAGCAGACCAGAGCATACCCATTCTGCTAAGTCTAATCAAATCCAATAAACAGGCAGAACACAGTAAGAAATGAGTTTCCCCAATTCTTTCTCACAAATTCATCAGTCACAAAAAGATGGGAAAATGTTGCACCTATCCTTTCCCCCTCAAGGAGTGTAGGACAAATTTCCTCCCCACTATGGGAGCATGAGAAACGGAAAAGGACTCCCCTCCTATAGCAGGATATTGTGCTAGAGGCTGGGGGGGATCAAAAATATAAAATGTGGCCGGGTACGGTGGCTCACGCCTGTAATCCCAGCACTTTGGGAGGCCAAGATGTGCAGATCACTTGAGGTCAGGAGTTTGAGACCAGGCTGGCCAACATGACAAAATCCTGCCTGTGCTAAAACTACAAAAATTAGCTGGGCATGGCAGAAGGCTGAACCATTGCTTAAACCGGGAAAGCAGAGGTTGCAGTGAGCCGAGATGGTGCCGCTGCACTCCAGCATGGGTGTCAGAGTAAGACTGTCTCAAAAAACAAAAACAAACAACAACAACAATAAATATATGTGCATGTGCATATACATATATACACACGATTCTTGTCCTCAAATTTGGACAAGATAACGCCCCCTTCCACAGTGGCTGACAGGGGTTTAGGAGCTAAATGTGTGATACCCGTAATGGATGCACTGGAGATATAAAGAAAACAATCTGAGAAACAGAACTCAGAAAAGAACCCAGGTTGGAAATTAATATCTAGCAGTGTTTAAAATAATCATTAAGGCTGTGGGAGAAGTTTTGTCTGGAAAAAGAGACCCTAGAGTAGAAGAACAGGACCTAGAACAGGTATCAAAGTGTAATAACATGGGGGGTGGGGGGAGGGGCCACTGAAAGAGCCTTAGAAGAGAGAGAGGGACAAAGTGACCAGGACAATATTTCTCACTTCTCGTCCATCCAGAGATCCATCTACCGAATGCAAGGTTCTTCATCTTTCTCCTAGCAGATGGCATCCACATTAGCAACCTCCTCCCATGGGTACACCCAAATTTTGACACATTTCCCTAAATACTGCTAAGACGTAAACACTGTTGCTGAGGGAAACAGAGGGAGGCTGGGAGACAGGATACAAAGAGAGAGTGAATAAATATATACATGTTGAAATCTTTCAGCAGCTGTTAATAATACACCCTTAATGGTGATTAAGGGCAGCAGCACAAATTAGCCTCTGGGTTATGCAAAATTGCTGAAACACTTGCTCAAACACCCTTGCCTGCCACTCAGAAAAGCACATCAGAATCTAAGTCAGAATGATGTTAAAAGGATAATCTGAAATCTGCTCAAATGTGTAACAGTTAAATCATATCTGTCTGAAAGCATTTGAGAAAAACTACTGAAAGTACCCTGTTTCAATTTACTGTCTAAACTCACTCACTGCCTCCCAGAAGGTCTTCTGGCTGAAGACCCAAACTTGGCCAGGCACAGTGGCTCAGGGCCGTAATCCCACCACTTGGAGAAGCCGAGGCAAGCGGATCACTTGAGGTCAGAAGTTCAAGTCCAGCCTGGCCAATAAAGTGAAACCCCATCTCTACTAAAAATACAAAAATTAGCTGGACGTGGTGGTGTGCACCTGTAGTCCCAGCTTCTCAGGAGGCTGAGGCAGGAGAACTGCTTGAACCCGGGAGACAGAGGTTGCAAAGAACCGAGATGGCGCTACTGCACTCCAGCCTGGGCGACAGAGCGAGACTCTGTCTTTTAAAAAAAAAAAAAGAGAGAGAGAGAGAGAGTGAGAGAGAGATCCAAAACTTGATCCTTGTAAGGCATTTCAGCAGGCAATCATCAGAAAGCCAATGACCTCCTAGTGAGAAGAATGATACAGAGAAAAGAAAGCACCTCAGTAGTTTCCATGTTGCTCGTCAACATGACAAGTCATTCTTTCACACAGAATAGAGCCTAAGGAAAAGTAGGTTTTTAGAAATTCCTATTGGTTGCTTTTAGGCCCCTGCATTTTCCAAGGTGTTTGGAAATTAGGTGGTGGTTTACTTCCGAATTTAGCCTTCCCGGAAATCGCAGTTAAGCGTCTTAATCCTACAATCCTGAGAGCTAGGCGCTCTCAAAAGATAGTCCCATTAATAACATGTACTGACAACTGGATTCGAGTCCCACATAAGATTCCTAAAATCAAGGCAGTTAAAAACAACAGGTTCAAGCTAAAGCGGCCGGGCAATCACAGGGGAAAACAGGATAGCAATAGTACCGAGCTATGGTGAAGATTAAGTAAGTTTTACCAGCAAAGCAGTGAGCACAAGCGCTCCCACGTAAACAGTAACAAGCACCTAAGAGCAAGAAATGCCCTTGGGAAGGCTTGACGGAGCAGCGGAGGCCCCGCCGTCGGGGAGAGAAAGCGCATGGGAGCCAAGGCACCGTTCGCTCCCGGGCGCCGGAGGTGGGTGACCAGGAAGCGTTAGTGCGTTGTCAGGCAACCAGCTCTCAACACAGCGGGCGGCGGCGACGCCGGTGGCCCAGGAATCCGGACCGCGTAACTAGGGCACCTCCCCGAGCCCGGCAGCTGGGACACCCCAGCCCACAGGGAACTCCTGTCCCCACATAACTCAGTCACTGCTGCCGGCCTCACGGCCGCGAGACCCCACCTCTCCACACCCGTAACTCGGGAACCTACCTCATTGCGTCCAACAGCCACAAGACCCCCCCCGGTTGACAAGAAACCCCCTCCCACCCCCAGACTCCAGTTTGTAACTCCGGCAGGCCGCCGGCCTAACAGCCTCGAGACCTACGCCCCGAGGGAGCCCCTGCCCCCGCTCCGCCGAACGCAGCCCCGGACCCCCTTCCTCACTCCACACCACTCCGCGGCATACCCCGCCACTCACGCTCCCCATCCGCGGCTGGCAGACTCTTAGGAGAGCGGGCTCGTGACCGGGGACACGCACAGTGCTCAAGAGAGAATGGCTGCGGATCGAAGAGTAGCAACGGACGCTGGGCGCCGGAACAGTGTGACAGACTCTGGTCCACTGCTCCGGCTCTCGGGCCGAGCCCTCTGCCCGCCCTTCGCCAACCGCCGGGTGCGGCCCCGCCCCCACTGCAGGCGGCCGCGCGGCAGACAGCTCCCCCTGCCGTCCCGGAGGCCGCATAGCTGCCCGCCGCTCTCTGAGTTCGCCTGCACCTTGGCAGGGGGCTTGGAAAACTCGTTCTCCTGCTGAGCCCAGGGTCTGTTAAACCGTGGGAGCCACTTCTCAGGCTAAATCTATTCCAGCCTCTCCAACCTCTTAGGCATCACAGCTTGAGAACAGTGTCAGAGCCTGGAAAGAAAAATGGGGAAGGGTGGTAGTAAGAGGAAAAATGTTAGCATACCATTACTCCTAGCCCAGGAGTGTGGTCAACGTTGGGTCCTAGGCTTTCATTACCATTTTCAACATGTTATTCAGTTCACCCCAACAGCATATGGCCATATGCTACCACTAGAAAAGAGGCCTCTAGTTTCCCAGGAAAGTGGAACTAAGGGTAGATATTAATGTACTATTTTACTCTAAATTTCTTTGTAAGAGATGGTTTTAAAGCAAATTTTCTTCAACTGAAAGTCATTGCCAAAACCGCAAGCTGTGGTGTGGATTCGATAATTCCAATGTTTCTGTTCTGATTGTTACAATGCATTGTAACAGTTATAGAAGCACCTACAGAGACTTAGACACATCATGGAAGGAATGGTCATTGGAGTGTCAAGGAGTTCGTGTTCAGTATCACTGGGCTGTATATTTAAAGATTAAAATGAGTTCCCAAGCAGAAAAGTTAGGAAGGAGCATTTCAAGCAATGCTGACCACATATGCAAAGCCAAAGTAAAGATATTTGCATTGCTAGAATGAAAAGTTTCAGGGGAGACTAAAGAGAGATGAAGCTGAAAGAGGTGCGTAGGGACCAGGTTGTTAATAGCTGTAATGCTATCTTTTCTGTTTCTTTTTTTTTTTTTTTTTTTTTTTTTGTGACAGGATATGACGCGAACTCAAAAAAGTAAAAAAAAAGGCTCGGCTCACTCAACCTCCTCCGCCTCCCGGGTTCAAGCAATTCTCCTGCCTCAGCCTCCTGAGTAGCTGGGACTACAGGTGTGCACCAGCACGCCTGGCTAATTTTTTTTGTTTTTGTTTTTGTTTTGTTTTTGTTTTTGTTTTAGGCAGAGATGGAATTTCACCATGTTGGCCAGGCTGGTCTTACTCCTGACCTCAAGCGATCCGCGCGCCTCGGCCTCCCAAAGTGCTGGGATTTCAGGTGTGAGTCACCACGCCTGGCCTGTGATGCTATCTTTTCAGAAAAAAAAATATGTATATATATTGAACACCTATGCTAGGTGCTAGGGGATAAAACAAGGAACGCAGACTTGCTCCCTATGTCTTGAAACTTAAAATTTTGGGCGGATGGAGGAATGAGATGGAGAAAAAAAAAATCTAAAACACGTAAACTAATAGGTAAAATAATTAAACACAGTATTAACTGTAGGAAGAAAACTAACCACTTGCCGAGATTAATTACGCCTTGGGGACAAATGCGGTTCACAGCAGTGCCAAAGATTTAACTGTAACCTGTTAAAAGAACCGAGTACTGAGCATTTTCAGATCAGCAGTGGCACATAATTCATATGTAGATGTTAACTTTTATCGACGCGCAAAAAGGCATGGTAATATCAATCGAGGGGTACCCACCGCATCCTCGCATCGCTAGAAAAAGCCCACCTGCATGTGAAGTGCCAAGCCACCACAAGCCAGTTAGCTTTTACGCATGTGCAAAGAATCACCTTGAAGTAAACTGGAATGCCATGTTTAATCTTCCTCTCAACCAGCTTCCATAACGACGTATAGATCAGTTTTACAACAGACAGCCTTACCTTTTAGTCTTTCAGCAAACTTATCTCGTTTAAGGTATCTATACCCACACAAAAACACTTTCCGCCCCCCCACATCCCAGGCTCCACCTACCTTTAATATGGCGGAGGCCGAGTCTGCGCAGTACAAACAGAGAAGGTAAATCCCAGTTTCTGGCACAACGATACATGCCTTCCGGTGCGGAAGACTATACCATTCCCATACCCTATAATTATATTTGTTCTATTTCAGACATACAATTTCCCGAGTCAAGATGTTCTCATTTAAACCACAAGAAGATTCGTCTCTCCCTATTACTGTAAATACTGTTTATATCGTCACGTCCCGGAAAGACCCCTGTCTTCTCTGAATGGTCTGTACCAACTTCACCTCCGGTTCTAGGTGCCATGGCTTCCCCAAGAGTCTAGTTAAGAGTTTGCTCCCGTGGTGCGGAGGGTCCAAGGCCCACACCTGGAGACCTAGCGAGGTAAAGTTGCGCCTTGGTTGTGGATACGGCAGCTTCTCTGCTTCCTCGGCGATGGCGGCGTCCGGGAGTGGTATGGCCCAGAAAACCTGGGAATTGGCCAACAACATGCAGGAAGCTCAGAGTATCGATGAAATCTACAAATACGACAAGAAACAGCAGCAAGAAATCCTGGCGGCGAAGCCCTGGACTAAGGAGTGAGGAGGTCCCTGGCGAGACGCAGGGGAGGGAAGGGGTGGTGGGGGTTTAAGAGACCCGGAGGGAGTGGGAGTTGAAAGGGTTCTGAAGAGCTTTCACCGACGGGGAGAGGGACAGAATATGCGCCTTGGATCTGCAAGTAGAGCCTAAGCCCTCCACTGGGGCTTTGACTCCCCTTTCTGTCGCTTTAACCCATTTGCCCCCGGATGATGTAAGGGGAGAACAACAAGCGGTGATTTAAATTGTTACTTCTGAACATCCGTATTGTCATATATGCCACACACACTGCCTTGAACCCAGTATCGGCATGTACCTTGTTTGGGTCTTCAACCCCAAACTGGAGACTGCAGCTGTTTTCAGAAATCGAGTCAGCAGCCCAAGGTCTCAAAAATAGCTATGACCTATCTTCTTTTCTTTTTTTTAATAGAGATGGGTCCCCGCTGTGTTGCTCAGGCTGGTCTCTAGCTCCTGGCTTCAAGCGATTCTTCCGCTTTGGCCTTCCAAAGTGCTGGGATTACAGGCGTCAGGCCTGGGCCTATGATAGTTTTTTGATTGCTGGTAGCTATTTCGGAGACACACGGCGGCTCTACCTGGTCTCTAACATGTTACTCCACCAGTTCCCATAAACCAGATATTGTAAAACTAGAGCTTAAGGCTCTTTGCCCTTTAGCAATATCCATTTTTCCCTGGGAGTGGTAACAAGTCAAGGGATCTTTACCCATAATATTTTTCTTTTCTTGAGAGCAGTGTTTGGGAGAAAGTAAAAAAGAGTACAAAAGCTAATAGATAGAAAGGAGAGCTGTGGTCAACAAGAGGACATGCTTCTACTGCTTCAGTGTTTTTACAGGGCTAGCCTTGTCTCTCAGTATTCAGACGAGATCGGGCGCGTTCAGGGTGGTATGGCCGTAGAGGTCTCTCAGTATTCAGATTCTGCAGTGGTGAATTGTGGAGGCAACTAGCTAGAGATTTCCACCTCATTTAATCTTCATGACAACCCAGTACAGTATATCCATCCTTTTTTTTGCAAATTAAAAAAACAAGCAAATACATTATGTAACTTATGATCACACCGGGATAAGTGAACTCCTAACTGAGCAATAGTCAGACCTAAGATCAAATCTCACAGCGTCACTAACTAGTTGATTGACCTTAGGAAATTTACTTATCCATCTTCAATTATCATAATATGTAAATAAGACCTACCTATTGGTGTTGTCATAAAGATGAGATGAGATAATGTATAAAAAGAGTCCTCTAAAATATATGTAAGAGGAGCATAGTAATTTGTCTTACTTCTTTTCTCCAGTAAGGGGAGAAGCCAAGATTTTGATTCACGTCTTGACTTCCAACATGAAGTCGACACATTTTTCAGCTTTCGGTTGAAATCTGGCAAAGCTTAGGAATTAAATTTGGATTATTTCTGTGGGCAGACATCTAAAAAAGCTTTGTAGATACGTTGACTGACTGCTCTGTATGGCTGGTTAAGTTGCTTGGTTGTCTTCTTTCTGTAGCAGGCTGCATTTTTAGGTTGATGTACTCTTAATACTTGGAAACTATCAGCCTGCCTCACTGTCTAATTATGGCTCTAATTATATTCATCCTACCTATCTTGGACTGCATCAATGAGACAAAAATGTACTTTTATTCAAGAGTTTAATTTACTGATGACAAATTCTGAAATAGTGATCATAGGAAACTAGGATCTTAGAGCTACTTTTTAATTTGAGGCTGACATACAGGGAATCCCACCCTTCAACACACTGTTCTTTGAGAGTAGGGTTAAGAGACAGGTTAATAATTAATAATGCTAATGACAGCTAGCACTTATTAGGTTTCTAGTATATGTAAGGCACTAAGCTAAGCACTTTATATACATTATTTCATTTACTTAATTTCATCATAACAACTACTATGAATATCCCTATTTACAGAAAAGGAAACCTAGGCACAGATATTACATGGTTGTCCCAATGCCACAGCTAGGGAATGCAACGTCAAGATTCAGACCTTGGCAGATGAATGTCAGAACTCACATGTTTAACCATTAGGCTAGAAGTTAGGCCTGAGAACAGTTAGGCACAACTATATCCAAGCAGTCAGAATCCAAGATTCGATGATTCCAAATTAATGCAGAAAAAGTATATTGGACTGGTCATGTTATTCCCTTATTTGAATAGCACATTTTAAAAAACTATTTCAGACTTTTCCCCTCCCCCAAGGATGATACGTTGCGAGACTATAACATGCTTGAATTTTAATTGCATCGTGATTTTGTTTTGCAGTCACCATTACTTTAAGTATTGCAAAATCTCAGCATTGGCTCTACTGAAGATGGTGATGCACGCCAGATCGGGAGGCAACTTAGAAGTGATGGGTCTGATGCTAGGAAAGGTGGATGGTGAAACTATGATCATTATGGACAGTTTTGCTTTGCCTGTGGAGGGCACTGAAACCCGAGTAAATGCGCAGGCTGCTGCATATGAGTACATGGCCGCATACATAGAAAATGCTAAACAGGTAAAAATGTTGTTTCTTATAGTTTATTAATTACAAGTTAGAGTCTCAAGGTGACTATTGAGTTTTTAGACTTCAAATTATCCCCTTTACATTAAATTTTATATTTAAATTTTAATGATTTCTATGTAAAATGTGTGAGATTAAAAGCCTGATAAGATTTATAGCATGGGGGTTTTTTCATTTCTTTTTGTGGGGTTTTTTGTTGTTGTTGTTGTTGTTTTCGAGACAGGGACTTGCTCTGTTGCCCAGGCTGGAGGGCAATGGCATGATCTCAGCTCACTGCAACCTCTGCCTCCTGGGCTCAAGCAATTCTCCAACCTCAGCCTCCTGAGTAGCTGGGGTTATAGGTGTGCACCAGCACACTTGGGTAATTTTTGTATTTTTAGTAGAGATGGGTTTTGCCATGTTGGCCAGGCTAGTCTTGAACTCCTGATCTCAAGTGATCTGCCCACGTTGGCATGCCAAAGTGCTGGGATTACAGGCATGAGGCACCGTACCCTTCCATAATTTTTGTATTTTTAGTAGAGACAGGTTTTCTCTGTGTTGGCCAGTCTGGTCCCGAACTCCTGGCCTCAAGTGATCCACCCACCTCAGCCTCCCAAAGTGCTAGGATTACAGGCATAAGCAACTGCACCCAGTCTGTGGCATGGATTTTATTTATTTTTTTCAAATAAATTCTCACACTTATTATAAAAATTTGGGCTGGGCACGGTGCCTCACACCTGTAATCCCAGCACTTTGGGAGGGCAAGATGGGCAGATCACGAGGTCAGGATTTGGAGACCATCCTGCCCATGCTGAAACCTCTCTACTAAAAATACAAAAAAATTAACTGGACGTGGTGGCAGGTGCCTGTAATCCCAGCTACTTGGGAGCCTGAGGCAGGAGAATCGCTTGAACCCAGGAGGTGGTGATTGCAGTGAACCGAGATCATGCCATTGCACTCCAACCTGGGCAACAGGAGCAAAAGTCTGTCTCAAAAAAAAAAAAACAAAATTGGAAACAACCTAACTCAGTTCCTGAGTATAAAACTGGTTAAGTAAATTATGGTATATCTAACAATGGACTGCTAGGCAGCCTTTAAAAGAAATAAAGAAAAGGTAACTGAGGCTGGGAACAGTGGCTCATGCCTATAATCCCAGCACTTTGGGAGGCCGAGGCGGGTGGATCACGAGGTCAAGAGTTCAAGACCAGCTTGACCAACATGGTGAAACCTCGTCTCTACTAAAAATACAAAAAAATTATCTGGGCATGGTGACGTGTACCTGTAATCCCAGCTACTCAGGAGGCTGAGGCAGGAGAATCACTTGAACCTGGGAGGCAGAGGTTGCAGTGAGCCGAGATTGTACCACTGCACTCCAGCCTGGGCAACAGAGTGAGACCGTCTCAAAAAAACAAAGATAGCACTCATATATATTGATGACTTATATGGAGCAAACTCTCAAGTTTACTGAGTGAAAAAGCAAAGTGTAAAACACTATTATGTTATGTGGTATGCTATTGTGTGTATGTTTTTATCAGTCTTTATATGTGCGAACAATATTTATTCTGTATGCAAAGAATATCTCTGTAATGGGAAGCAATTGCCTATAGATTTCACATCTGGGCTGAGAAAACTAGGTAGTTGAGGAGAAAGATGGGAAGGAGATGTTACCCTTATTGTACTAGCACCTTGTAAATTAATTAAACAGTAATCTTAAACTTTTTTGCCCCTTTATTTGTTAGGTTGGTCGCCTTGAAAATGCAATTGGGTGGTATCATAGCCACCCTGGCTATGGCTGCTGGCTTTCTGGGATTGATGTTAGTACTCAGATGCTCAATCAGCAGTTCCAGGAACCATTTGTAGCAGTGGTGGTAAGAATTTTAAAACTAGTTTAATTATGTTCTTTGTGAAGATTTGCTGAAGCAAGTATACTGAGAAATAAGAACAGTGTGGTAAAGAGAAATTGCTCTGGTGTCAGACTGCGTAGGTTTGAATGTGAATTCCATCTCTTAGAAGCTAGGACTTTGAGCAAGTTCTTTAACCACTGTGCATCTCACCTCCCCTGCTCTGTAAAATGTGGGTTGTCATAGCATCTATGGCTCAGTTGCCAGCTCATCATAGGCATTCAATCAGTGTTGACTGAACTGAGTTAAGTGGGAATTGCTAGAGCAGCTCTTGTTATGCTCAGGGCATTTTAAATGCATTCCAGGTTTCTATGAAGAAGGTAGGAATTATTCACCTATTAAACGGAAAAAATAAAACTTAAAAATAGATGAGCAAACCTTCAAATAACATTCTTAAACGTTTTAATAATTAATTCTAATCTCTATATTAACTGTGAGACACTTATATTTACTGTGTTACTGAACTTTCATGATTTCTTTGGTTTGTTTATGCTTATTTGGTTATTGTGTATGTATATAGTATTATATGTATGTATAAATTTCTAGGTTTATAATGTTTAAAAGGCATACAGTTTTATATCAGCAAATATTAAATATATCTTTCTTGTAGATTGATCCAACAAGAACAATATCTGCAGGGAAAGTGAATCTTGGCGCCTTTAGGACATACCCAAAGGTAACTTTTTTTTTGTTTTAAAGAGATAGCGTCTCACTGTGTTGCCCAGGCTGGAATGCAGTGGCTATTCACACGCACGATCATAGTGTACTACAGCCTCCATCTTCTATGCTTAAGCCATCCCCACAACTCAGCCTCCCAAGTAGCTGGGACTATAGGAAGTCCCTGTATTTTTTAAATTCCAGATATTTGACTTATTGTTAAAGACATTAGCAATATCTCTTTTTGTTAAAACAATTTAATAATATTTTTGAAATAGTAAACTACCACAAGTTGACCCTAGCAACAGGTAATAACATTTATGTTCCATATTGTTAATTTTACTGGGAAAGCGGTCTTTATTTATTAGTAAGTACCTGTGTTCCTGTGGCAATCTGGCAGGTACTAGAAAACAAACTAAATCTGTAGGTCTATTTCATTCCCTGGCAGGAGTCTGCAATCTGAAATAGTTATTAGAACAAAAGTACATCACCTAAGGAGAAGAAAAATAAATCTATGAGCCAAATCCAGTCTATAGCCATCAAACAGGGTGGAGGGAAAAGTAGAAACAGTATTTTTTTTTATTAGAATGCTTATATTAAATATTTGCCTCCCAAAATTGATCCTATAATTAGAAAGCTGCATAAAAAAACATGATTTTTCCCCTCTCTCCCTCCCTCCCTCCCTCTCTCTCTCTCTTTCTCTCTCTCTCTCTCTCCCCCTCTCCCTCCCTCTCCCTCCCTCTCTTCCCCTCTCCCCCTCTCCCCCTCTCCCCCTCTCCCCCTCTCCACCTCTCCTCCTCTCCCCCCCTCCTCCCCCTTCTCTCTCTGTCTCTCTACACACACACACACACACACACACACATAAATCTTCTGTTTTCTTCATTTTTGTTTAGGGCTACAAACCTCCTGATGAAGGACCTTCTGAGTACCAGACTATCCCACTTAATAAAATAGAAGACTTTGGTGTACACTGCAAACAGTAAGTAATTTAAAAACATATCTGGGCCAGGCACAGTGGTTGACACCTATAATCCCACCACTTTGGGAGGCCAAAGTGGGAGGATTGCTTGAGGACAGGAATTCAACACGAGCCTGGGCAACATAGTGCGATCTTATCTCTACAAAAAAATGTTGTAAAGGCTAGGTGCAGTGGCTCACGCCTGTAATCCTAGCACTTGGGAGGGCAAGGCGGGCAGATCACGAGGTCAAGAGATTGAGACCATCCTGACCAACATGGTGAAACCCCGTCTCTACTACAAATACAAAAAATTAGCTGGATGTGGTGCCGCGCACCTGTAGTCCCAGTTATCGGGAGGCTGAGGTAGGAGGATCGCTTGAACCTGGCAGGCAGAGGATGCAATGAGCCGAGACCATGCCACTGCACTCTGGCTTGGTGACGGAGTGAGACTCCATCTCAGAAAAAAAAATGTTTTCAAAGTTAGCCAGATGAGGTGGCACAGTCCTGTAGTCCTAGCAATCAGGAGGCTGAAAGAAACCTTAGATATCAACCAGTCTAAGCTCATTATTTTACAGATCAGAAAAAAGGCTCAGACAAAATTCACTTTGTGTTACCTTTTACAATAATATTAAAAGTATATGAATTTAGGTGAATGTTTGCATTTTTAATTTTTTTCTTTTGCATTTTTTATTAATGTTTCAATCTAGTATGTCATTTGCCTTTCACACAACCTAAACATTTTTTCAATGTACAAGATACTTAGCCTATATAAAATTATAACAAGTGAAAGACGGGTTCAAGGCCAGCTGACACTAGCATGTCTGCAGCCCTCAAAATATATAATTTCCACTGAACAAAGATTCTAATTTTTTAAATATTTGAAAAATTTAAGAAGCCATATTAAAAAGTTAAAGTTACAAAGTTTAAGAATTCTTACTAAAAAACACTGAATTACATACCTTCCCCCCACCCCCAACCCGAGACATAGTCTTGCTCTGTCACTCAGGCTGCAGTGCAGTGGTGCGATCTTCTTGGCTCACTGCAGCCTCCACCTCCTGGGTTCAAGCAATTCTCCTGCCTCAGCCTCCCGAGTAGCTGCGATTACAGGCACGTGCTACCACACACAGCTAATTTTTGTATTTTTAGTAGAGATGGAGTTTCACCATGTTGGCCTGGCTGGTCTCAAATTCCTGACCTCATGATCCACCCACCTCGGCCTCCCAACGTGCTGGGATTACAGGTGTGAGCCACCTTGCCCAGGCTACATACCTTTTTCAATGGTGAATTTTATGATGTCTGAATTATATCTTAATTTTTTTTTAATGTTAAAGAAGCCAATGGGGACAATTTTCTGTACCTTCTAAATATATCTCACCACTTCTCTTACTATCACTTTCACCCAAGCCACTGTCATCTGGAGCCTCAATCAAGCACACTTGCCTTCTGGCAAGTCTTTCTTCTTTTGCCTTTCACTTCTTGTGTGTATGTATGTATGTGTGTATTTATTTTTGAGATGAAGTTTTGCTCTTGTTACCCAGGCTGGAGTGTAATGGTGCGATTCCGGCTCACCACAACCTCTGCCTCCCAAGTTCAAGAGATTCTTCTGCCTCAGCCTCCTGAGTAGCTGGGATTACAGGCATACACCACCATGCCTGGCTAATTTTGTATTTTTAGTAGAGACTGGGTTTCTCCATGTTGGTCAGGCTGGTCTCAAACTCCCAACCTCAAGTGATCTACCCACCTCAGCCTCCCAAAGTGCTGGGATTACAAGCGTGAGCCACTGTGCATGGCCTGCCCTTTACTTCTTAAAGGTCTGTTTTCAGCCAGACTGATTCTGTTAAGATATAAGTAAGATCATATTCTTCCGTTTCAGAATGACTTCCCATCTCACCAAGAACAAGATCCTTAGTCCTTATCACAGACTACACAGCCTTCTGTGGTCTGGCTCCTACAGCCTCTGTGAACTCATCTCCTGTCACTGAACTTTTGCTGCTCTGCAATTCAGCCATATTGACTTCCTTATGGTTTGTCAAATGTGCCACCAGACTCATGGCTCAGGGCCCTGGCACTTGCTGTTCCCTTTGCCTAGAGCGTTCTCTCTTATTTCTATGTGGCTCGCTAACTAAGCATTGAGTATCTGTTTGCAGGGTCATCATAATAGAAAATATTCATAAGTCACCCTATGGAAAATAACACCTTCTGTTTCCTCTTTCCCTACTTTTTCTTCTTAGCACTTGTAACCATCTGATGTTTTTGCCTCTTTTTTTTTTGACCCCTTTAGAATGTGAACTGCTGTATCCTTGCATTTAAAACAGGACATGGCATACAGAAGAGTGGGCACCAAAAAAATTACTGCTTAAATGAATAAATGATTATCTAGTGCCCCCTTTTCTCTATACCACTTACCCTAACTTCAAAGAATACTTTGGCTACCCATGTGCTACTACTGCTCTTATTTTTCTATTTAGAGATTCTTAGAAAATTATAGAATTTCTAAAATTGAATTTTTAATTATATGTAGTTTTCAGTAATCTGTGACATTTTTGTAAATACAGTGATCTTTTCTTCCTTTTTGGTTCGTGTTTTTTTATTTGAGACAGAGTCTCACTAGGTTGCCCAAGGACTACAGGCACACCACTGTGCCCGACTAAACAAACAAATATATATTCATATAGAGATTTAGTGTTCATTATTTAATTTGCCCTATTAAAAAGAATTTAAGTAATTCCTGTTTGAGAGAATTGCTCCTAAGCCTGGAAACACCTTTGCTGTGATACTTTAATCTTCAGAGGAACTCTGAATTATTTTTTATTTATATTGAGTTATAGTGGTATCAAAGATTGATACTTTGAAACAAAAAAGATTGAAATGCTTTATGTTTTCTGTATTCAAGCAGATCTACTGTCCCCATTTGTCTATTCTGTTGGTTTATCCTGTCTGTCTTTCTTAAATAACATTTTTTTTTAAGATCTTGTTGCATACCATGCATTAAATAACTTTCTTTTGGCAAATACCTTCCCTTGCCACTCCGAACTATGAGCCTACCAAAGAGGGGCACCTACTTTGCTAGCTGGGATTATGGAATTACAGGCATGAGCCACCGTGCCAGCCTGATGTTTTTAATTTATTATGTTTTATTTAATTTATTATGTTTAATTCATTATGTTTCTTCATTGCTAAAATTTAATCAGTAAGCATTCTTGCACTTTGGGAGTCTGAGGCAGGTGGATCACTTGAAGTCAGGAGTTTGAGACCAGCCTGGACAACATAGTGAAACCCCGTCTCTGCTAAAAATACAAAAAATTAGCCAGGCATATTGGCGGATGCCTGTAATCCTAGCTACTCAGGAGCTACACAGGACATTTGCTTGAACCTGGGAGGCAGACCCTGCAGTGAGCCCAGATTGCGCCACTGCACTCCAGCCTAAGTGACAGAGCAAGACTCTGGCTGAAAAAAAGCATTCTATTTTACAAGGGGTGCCTATGTGTCTTTATCTTTTGCACCACTAACCTCTGAGTCTGAACCTCTGTCTCTTCTCATCTTCCCTGCTGCAGTGGCTTTCTTTGTGGAATCCCTGCCTCCAGTTTCTCTCCTGTAACATGTCCTGATGGTACTGCCACAGCCAGGCTTCTATAAAACACCCCTTTGACTGTATTATTAATCTGCTAAAGTACCTTCCATTCTACTCATGCACCTTCCATGAGTCCCAATTATCTACAGGATAAAGTCTAAATTTCTTACCTTTTGGCTGGGTGTGGTGGTTCACACCTGTAGTCCCAGCACTTTGGGAGGCCAAGGCAGGCAGATCACCTTAGATCAGGAGTTTGAGAACAGCCTGACCAATATGGTAAAACCCTATCTCTACTAAAAATACAAAAATTAGCTGGGCATGGTGGTGGCAGGCGCCTGTCCCAGTTGCTTGGGAGGCTGAGACAGAAGAATTGCTTGAACCCAGGAGGGAGAGGTTGCAGTGAGCCAAGATCATGCCACTGCACTCTAGCCTGGGTGACAGAACAAGACTTTGTCTGAAAAAAAAAAAAATTCTTAACCTTTTATGTAACATCCTCCACCACCTAGACCCCAGCATAGCTTTCTAGCTTCCCCTCACATAATTCTTCTCTTGCTAAATTGTCCAGCTAAACCCATTGCCTTATTATCCTTTATATGTCTTTCCTTTTTGTGTGTTGATGCTGTCTGCCTAATGTCCCCCTTGCTCTCACATATCCATACCATAGATTCATAAATGGTTACCCTACACCTTGCCTTTTCCCTGAGGCTTCTCAGGCAATTCTAGCTCCAGATGATCACTTGAGCTCCTCTACATGAAGAGTACTTATTATCTCTAACCCTTAATTGGTAGGTGGTTCATTTTATATAGCACTATAGCATCACTTATTGTTATTCAATGTATATCATTACATTTAATGTTTTGGTGGGTTTAGACCACATCCCCCATATAAATGATGACGATATAAATGATGACTTCCTCAAGGTAAAGATGTCTCTTATGCTTTTTTATATCCATTGATATACAGAAGCAACTGAGATAGTTTAAATTTTAAAATATATGCATTTTTCAGACATTTAACTTCTAGCTTTTCCTTACTATGCCCTGATGATAAATTAGGCACCTTTGAAAGTGGGAGCAATTATTTTAGGTGCCTTAAGGACCTACCTAAAAAATTTGCTTTTCTAAAATGCGGTAGGTCCTAAATAGGGAATTAGAAAGGAAAGAAGGAGATCCACATGAGATTTTTATTATTTTAAAGTGGCTAACAAAAATTATAGTTGACCCTAGAGAGGCAGCTCATTAAATTTATGTGCTATTGGCTTGAATTTATGAACTCAGTAACAGGAAAAAACTTGTCATTCAGAAGTTTTGACTGGTTGTTAATAAAATCTTGGGAATTTCTGGGCTCTACAGAAAAAAAAGGAATAAAACAAGGAAATTTAGTAGAAAATTTGGATCCACAACCCTTGAAGTGTAAGGAAAGGAAACCATGGTTAGCTATTACCTTTTTGGAATAAAAACTAAAACATGAGAATAAAGAATAATTTGAGAATAAAGTGTAATTCACTTAAATTTGGCCATAACTTTTATGGGATGTAGTTGAATTTTTTTTTCAGTTACTAAATTTTGTGCTTTTATTTCATAGATATTATGCCTTAGAGGTCTCATATTTCAAATCCTCTTTGGATCGCAAATTGCTCGAGCTGTTGTGGAATAAATACTGGGTGAATACACTGAGTTCCTCTAGCTTGCTTACTGTAAGTATTATATTTGCAAAGAATGCATTTGACTTTTATCTAAGCTACGTAGCCATTTAATATCTGAAACACTGTTTCACAGAAAGGCAGTACCTAACTTGGCCAAGACACCAGGGCTGGGGTGAGATTCTGCACCACCAGAGCAGGATTAGGATGCTAGGCCAATTCAGGATCTGTGTCATGACCCACAGAGACCAAGTCTAAGTAGCAAATAGAGTGGCCAGATCAGGGTGAGATCTGCCCATGCCATAAGGAGATTTATGGATAAAAAATATACAAATATTGATTTTTGTGTATCAGGTGTCTCAGCTTGGAGTCTGATTGCAAATAACACTATACCTAATAAAATTAGCTTAAACAAGAAAGAGAATTGTGTAAGTTGCAAAGTTGAGGAATAAGGCTTAACTTAGGCACAGCTAAGTTTTCATTCAAACAATATTATGAGGTCTTGTGTTTTCTCTCTCTTAGCATTGATTTCATGTTAGTTACTGCTAGTTTCAGGCTTCATGTGAAAGCAAGACAGCAGCTTTAGCTTTAGACCTCCAAGCCTCTCAGTTTCATGTTCAAAGAGAAGGTCAAGATACACACACACACACATACACACACTCTCCTCTCTCCTCTCTCCTCTCTCCTCTCTCCTCTCTCCTCTCTCCACTCTCCTCACTCCACTCACCCACCCACTCTCACAAAACACACCACCCCCCACCAAAACGGAACACCACAACCAACAAAACCAAACACACAA
>CAUYLG010053760.1:0-60890 GCA_963573385.1 Cacajao melanocephalus | reverse complement strand
CTCAAAAAATTTTATTTTTCCTTCACTTATGAAGCTTAGTTTGGCTGGATATGAAATTCTGGGTTGAAAATTCTTTTCTTTAAGGATGTTGAATGTTGGCCCCCACTCTCTTCTGGCTTGTAGGGTTTCTGCTGAGAGATCCGCTGTGAGTCTGATGGGCTTCCCTCTTTGGGTAACCTGACCTTTCTCTCTGGCTGCCCTTAGCATTTTTCCCTTCATTTCAATCCTGGTGAATCTGACAATTATGTGCCTTGGGGTTGCTCTTCTTGAGAAATATCTTTGTGGAGTTCTCTGTATTTCTTGAATTTGCCTGTTGGACTGCCTTGCTAGGCTTGGGAAGTTCTCCTGGATAATATCCTGGAGCATGTTTTCCAGCTTGGATTCATTTTCCCCATCATATTCAGGTACACCGATCAGGCATAGATTAGGTCTTTACACATAATCCCATATTTCTTGGAGGCTTTGTTCACTTCTTTTCACTCTCTTTTCTCTTGTCTTGCTTTCTCTTTTGGTTTCATTGAATTGATCTTCAATGTCTGATATCCTTTCTTCTGCTTGATCGATTCGGCTATTAAAACTTGTGTTTGCTTCACATAGTTCTCATGCTGTGTTTTTCAACTCCAAAGAGTCATTTATGTTCTTCTCTAAGCTGGTTACTCTAGTTAGCATTTCGTCTAACCTTTTTTCAAGGTTTTTGGTTTCTTTGCATTGAGTTAGAACGTGTTCCTTTAGCTCAGAAAAGTTTGTTATTATGCACCTTCTGAAGGCTGTTTCTGTCAATTTGTCACACTCTTTCTTGGTCATGTTGTGTTCCTGTGTTGTTGAGGAGTTGTGATCTCTTGAAGGAGAAGAGGTGTTCTGGTCTTTGATGGTTTCATCTTTTTTGCGCTGGTTTTTCCCCATCTTCATGGATTTACCTGGTGTAAGGGAGCTGCTTGATGAGGTCGCTTGCCTGCCTGTCGAGGCGCTACTGGGTTTCTAGGAACTCCTTCAGGTTACTCTACCACAATTTTCATGTGATGTTACAGAGTATATATTACAGTGGTTCATTATCTAAAATTGATTAAAAATAAAATCGTGATGACTGAGTAGCTCCTGTCTGGCAAAACCTCTTGCAGATAAAAACTACAAACCATGAACAAAATACAAAAAGAAATTACCTGAAGACCCTGGAAAGTGACAAGACAAGGAGATGCTAGAAGGAAATGACACTTTAAAATGGAGATCATTGTGTGTAAAGTTTCCATGGTTTTATCCCTTTCCAGGATAGGTAAAACTCTGATAGAAAACTCTCAATTTTACTGACTTGAAGAGTGGAAGACAGAATTTAGGGCAACTACACCTCCCCAAAAGTGAAGGAAGTAAATCTCAAAAAAAAGAGTCAGAGGAGAGGGACCTCAGATTTAGCGTATACACTTATGCCTAGTCTTTCACTGACTCCATAACCATGTGAATGTGAAGGAGTCCATGAGCATGTAATACTTGTTCAATACATATTTTTAAGTGTATGAATGAAAAGATGACCTAATAGCCATACCTTTCATAGAACATCCAACAAGCTATAATATCCCATATATCACATTTATTTACTTTAAGAGATCTGACAGAGAAAAACAGAATACCTCAGTTAGGTTTAGGGCACCTTCATTAATCTTTAAAGGATTTTTTCCCATTGTCCCATTGTTTGACACTTGAAAGTTGTTTAACACTTGAGTAATGAACCACATTAAACTTTGTTCCAGATGAAGTATTCTTTTATGTTGTAAAGTGAAAGGATAGATGGAAAAGGATGGCTTAAAGAATGCTACAAAATGGCCCAAATGGCCAATGAATATTCACATGGCCCTTGGAAGGTCTTTGCGTATACCAAAGGCACATAGGCATGCCCAGTCTGAAGACCACAGTGCAAAGGAAAACACCTGTTTGACCAAGGCTGCACGGGATAAATGACAGGAAATACCAGACCTTAGGGACTGCCATCTTCCACAGCATTCACCCTGGAAACTTAGGAAAACTTGACAAAAATTTAAGATGCCCCCGGAGGAATTCACCCAGCATTGTAAGTTTTCTATTGATGTCAGCAGCCTGACCCCTGCAGATACGTACTGATCTTTGCAGACTTTTGTGAGAATTGTAGTGCTGTTAGGTAAAAAGGTCCCTGGAACTTGTCAGATCATAGATAAGCAGCTCTTGTTTGAATACTTGATAAAATAATATTGAATTAAGAGTTAAAATATTTTCAATTGAAGAACACTAGAAACACTACCCAAAACCACATTCATTTCGATTTAATAAGCAACTGCTGCTCACTTTCTATGTAAATATTACTGGGTTTAAGTCCTGAGGGTGGAGATGGAGGAGGCAGCAGAGACATAAAGATGAATCAGGTAGAAACATATTTAACAAAAATTACATGTTCACTCAATATGTAATCTAGATATATATTAAATAAAATTTAATTTAAAAAATTAACCTGGCAAATTTAACCAGCATAGACCACAAATCTTTATTGTTCAGGCTCTTTTAAAATGTCTTTTCCTTCAGGCAAAATATTTAGAAATTAACTTATTGATTCTTCTTCACTTGCTCAAGTAAACATCACTTCACACCCTTCCTTCTGAGCTAAACTGATGAGAAAACATTTTTAGAAGCTTCAGGGAAATGTAAATAATTATGTTTAATTATTAGAGATCATGCTGAACGTATAACAAAGTTTATTTCTGTTTTGAAACAAAACTTAGCAAAAATAAAATTTGCAGCTTTGATTCAGTGCAAAGTATTAGGGAGCTGGTACCATTCAGACCATTTCAAAGTAATTTTTAAATATTTTATTTATTAATACGCTTGTACAGTAGGGAATGTGGTTTTAGTTATTTGCTATAAGTTTCCAAACATATTTATTTGGCCCCCTAATAACTAAACAGGGAAGATACTCTTGGGCTCTTCATTTTGCCGTGTGAATTTGAAAAGTAAATTAACAGTCAGGTACCTCTTTTACTATAAAGTAGCCTGTATTGCAGCCCCCCAAAAATATAAAAGTTGGAAGAAGAGTAGAATGTGTTTGACTTTGGCAGAATCTGCTAATCCATTCCTTGTTAATTTAAATACAAACTGGGTAGATTATTTAATGTTAATAACACAAGCCCCACTAGTTTGATTCATTTATTCTCGTCTGACTTAACTGAAAAGAGAATTTTTAACTGTCTTAAAGTTGGCTAGAAAAATTACCTTTTTTAGAAATCATTGTACATTGTAGCACTTATTTGTTTATATATCTGTCTTGCCACCAGAAGATAACTTCCTTGATCGTAAGCATTGAACTTTATTTTTGCAGCCCTAGCCCAGGACTGGACACAAAAATACAAGTACAGTTACCGCATCAAACTTAGCCACCATTTTGAAAAACCAAAAGATCTTAAGTATACATTTTAATCAAATCCTGGCAGAATATAAGAAACATATGGCTCTTATTTTTAATTCTCCTTTGCCAAATCTATTTGACAGCAAAACAAAACTAAAACATCTCACAAAATTTTCCTTAGTGTGTTATTATATCTAACTATATAAAATCAACACAGAGGTTGAACCTAATACTACAATTTTACCAATGAGAGGGAGAAATTGCAGTATTTTTTTGTGAAAGCTACGAGTTTTTGTGCACACGAAATGTATCATGAGAATTAAGTATACACTGACAATGAAATATGCACAGGCTTGGCCCTTGGCAAAATTTTCTAGTAGAGAGCACTTACTTTTGGCAACACTTTCCAGGGTCTTCTCTTTGTGAACCTCTCAAGACAGTAAATTTCTTAGGAGTAGGGACTTTTTTTGACAACTGTGGATCTTCTAGCCTACTGCCTGCATCTAATATAAGCTCAATAAATATTTTATAAACCATATTCCAAATCTGCATTCTCTGTGATCCCCCAGCCGCCTTTCTTTACTTTCTTTAATTCTCTTACTCTGTGGTTTCAACGAGTGATAGGATAAAATGTGTAATCCCCTCCTGAGGTATTGGCATTTTAGTAAAGCAAACAGCTTTAAGCTAAAGAAATGAAACCATATGGTATGCCAGGCATTATGAAGATGATGGAATGCATTCTGAAAGGCAAGACAGTATTCCCTAGTTCCCTGTTATACCTGATAATAGGCCTGTAGTGCAAATGATGCCAAGAACAGTTCATGGTAGATTTTCAACTGTTTAAAAGTAGGACATAGGCCATGATCATTGCTTTTCATTGTTTCCACAGATCAGCTGTGGTTTCCTTTCTATTTCTCATATGAAGTTCTTCCTCTACCCCCACCATAACAGAAAAATACCTCAAAACATTGATTACCTATTATAAGGTTGGTCTTTTCTAAACAAACAAACAAAAATTCCAAAGCAGTTTACATTTGGAGGCATTCTTTGCTCCTCTATCAATGGTTCTTGAACATACTGCCACACAAGATTTCCTATGTTATATAGATCAAGGGAACTTTCTTAAATGTCCTTGAAAAATATAAATAGGAAACAAATTCACTACTGAACATCTATCTTCTATAAAGTTTAGAGGTTGATTTGATTTATCAGACTAAGAAAAAACCTCCATTCTATAATTCTGATTCCATTTTTAATCAAATTATTATAAACGCCCTTTGGGTCATTTTGTGGAAAAGATAGATTAAATAGTGTATCCAATCAAAAAAACTGAAGGATTCCCTTCCACTTGAAAGTTACATAATTGCTCAACAAATTGTATGTTATTAAAACATGAACTGATAGTAAGGTCGCTGAATAGTACTACAACTCATTAAAGCCAACTAGTATGGTTTTACTTCTTAGAATTGTTAGAAGTAAATTTTCTGTGCCACAAAAGAAATGACACTCAAAAATAAATTTTCTCAGCGAGGCAATTTACTTCTATAGAAGGATGTGTCTCATGGATGGAGCAGTGGCAAGAGCATAACTGAACAAGGGAGGGGAAGGGGTTCTTATCCCTCACACAGGTAGCCCTGACTTCTGTGTAGTTCTCCTATTGGCTAGGGTTGGACTGCACAGTCTAAGCTGATTCCGATTTGCTATTTTAAAGAGAGAAGGAGTATGAGCCAAAGTGGCAGGGTGAGCAGTTTTGGCGGGAAAGATGGTTACAGAACAGATGACAAAAGGTGGTGACTCAGGTCAGAGCAGATGACCAGGGGTGACTCAGGGCACAGCACGTGACTAGGATGAGTCAGGACTCTAAATATGTGGGTTAGGAGAAGGATGCATGAGGCGGATGTGCAGTTTCAATGAGAGGAATAAGTGCAGGTAATCAGGGGAACAGATATGAACTACTGATTAGAACTTCCAGGAAAGTTGTTTACTGAAATTAGGGGCAAGGAGATGAAGAAAATGATAAAGTTAAACTTTAAAATAAAGAAGGAACACAGAAACTGAACATACTGGCATACTGATTCTTTGAAGAGAGACTTGGAACTCACTGTATTCAACAGAATACATATCATTTACAGTGGTAATTATCTCTTTTTATATTAATGAGGAAAATAAAATAGAGCATACCTCACAAATTGGCTTCAAGTATTTCTTGTTTTACTTGGGAGGGATGCATTTATATTATCTGAATACAGACTTTGTCTTACAATTTGGGAGATCATACTACTTTAAACAAAATTACACTGGTGTGATTTATCCCTAGAGAGACAGTGGAACATTGCTTAGCTTATTTGAACTGATCTCAGAGGGACTTCCTTAATATTGCATGCTGCTAATCAAGAAATCATCTCAGAATGGTGGTAAGGATTAACCCTAGGAAAGAGGCCCCATCATTCTGTTTACTGCCTAATTTACTCCACTCTTGATGGAAACATTATAATTAAGTCAGGGGCCATAAGACAATATCTTATTCATATTGATATTCCCAGAAGTAGATTAGTTCCTGGCTCATAGTAGGTGTTCCATAAATATTTGTTAAATGCAACTGAATTACCTTGAATATCATGAGCACAGGATTCTTAACCAGGGGCCTAAATTAGAAATATCTAAAAATATTTTGAAAACAAAAACAGAGATGAGGTATGGTTATGTGTATTTCTTTAAAAATCATCAGGTGACACTGATAAACCACCTTAGTTATAAACCACTAATCTAAGTGGTGAACTATTTTTGTGAAAAATTATAATAGTCAGCTTGATTGCCTAAATATTTCTAATTATTTTTATGAGGTATTTATTTTAAAAATGAATAGACTGGTGATTTTCAAAATTTGTGTGAGCTTTTGAGGCTTTAGCCTCCAAACAGTATCTTACGCCAATGCCAAATATTGTCAATTCTCATTATTATTCATGAATTCTACCTTTGCAAATTTGCCTTTTCACTATAAATTATTTGTAACCCCCAAATCAATACTCCTAGCAGTTTTACTATCATTCACAGACACTCACAGAGTGGCCAGACATTGGAGCCACCCTTTGTGCAGCTCCCAGATGAGGTTAAACAAGGCAATGCTCTCTTTGCCTTCTTGTTTCAGTTTTCATACTACAAACAAGTGTCCTTTTTGTGGTCTACTTAGTGCTACATTTTTACACATTTTGTTGGTGATTTTATTGTTTTAAGTAGCCCCAAGCATCATATTGAAGTGCTGTATGGTGTTCCTAAGTGCAAGAAAGCTGCGATGTGGCTTACAGAAAAAATATGTACATCAAATAAGTTTTCTACAGGTAGAAGTTATAGTGCTACTGGCTGAGAGTTCAGTGTGAATAAAGCAGCAACATATGTTAAATAAGGTGTCTTTAAACAAAACACATAAAACAAAGTTAGCAATTGACTGCTGGATGAAAACGTTGTGACCAGAGGTTTATAGGAACCTAACCATGTGTTTCCCCTGGGAGCAATAGCTCAGGATTTGCTATTTCAGTTTATGCTACAACTTTATAGACCATAAATACTGAAAATAACAATAATTAATTGTATATAAAACTTGAAGCCAAAATTGCTCTAGATGACATAGGCATAAGACCATCATTTTTGTTCTCTTATCATCTCTTTCTTCCCAAGTGACAGCCCCCAAAACATACACTTGTTTTCTGGATCCAGAAGGAGGAATTTTAATAAGAATAGTTTTCCAAATGGATCAAGAGTAACAACTGAATTTCACATTTTACCTATATATTTGGATGTTATATAGATATAGCAAGTACTTGCTTAGAAAATGCGAAACTAACGTTATATTAAATCAAATAATTCCAGTTAGGAAGGTAATCAGATGGGGTTAGGGGGAGGATATCCAGTGCTTTTCTGAGCCAAATATAAATTACTTTTAGAGTACCTGGTGTTTTTAATTATCTGCACCACTGTACCACTCTGGTCAGAATCAGAGGTTGGTTCTACCTCTGACAATGCCATATCTACCTTCTGGGCCCAGGGGGCTTTTCCCTATGTTCAATGAAAGTAAAGGAAATACAATAGAACATCTGTTGACGCAGCATATCAGATTCTGAGTAAATGAATTACTTCTCTTACACATTAAATAAAATGCATGGTTCAGAAAAGGCTGCTACAGTACTGAAGGTCACTTCATGGTTATTTTACTTTTTAAAGAAAAGGCCTAAAATGTAGTTAAATTCAAAACAAAATAAGAAACAACATAATGTAAAACAGAGCATTTGGTAAAATAATAATGCAAATAACCATTCCCTAATACCTAAGATTTTGAATGCTAAAGTCTGTTGTCATTGCTGTGGTTGTTATTGCTGTTGAGAGATAAACACAGCTAAGTACCCTCAGGCAGACATCCTCAGCTGGAGACATTCTGCTCCCCAGGGGAGACTGGGCAACATCTGGAGACATTTTTGATTGCAAGATTGTGTGGGAGATGCTACTAGCATCTAGTGGATAGAAATTAGTTATACTACTAAACTCCCAACAATATACAAGGCAGCCCCTATAACCACAACAAAAACCGATCTACTCCAAAATGCTAATGTACCAAGATGAAAAAAACTCCTATTCCAGGAGTTACTAGTGAATAAAAGAATTCTATTATGCGGTATAAGCAATGGTTATTTCTATACAGACAACAATATTAGTGACTCTCCCAGGAGTATGGCTCCTACATCTGCCTTGAGTTCTCAGCAAGGATGTCATCCTAATCTCTGTGCCTAGAGAGGGCTTGATCCCAATATGCAAACCAAGGCTCTCATGTGAAAACCAAAGCACAAACAGCAGCTAGGCTCAGCATACCTCCTGGGTTCAGACATGAAATTTACCACCTGACTCTCTCCTCTTTATTGCTAAAGGGACATCATTAACAAATCATTGAACCTCAGGAGCAACAAAAAAAGTCTTCATTGACCATAGAAAAAGAGCCATAAAAGTTATGGATCAAATCCCTAGGTGTTGTCTAAGGTTATGAGTCTGACACATTGCAGGAAAATGAACCAATCTGTTTTAAGTCCCCAGAATGCAACAAGAAAGAACATTCTGTGGACTAGTCTTCCAATGACTTATTTGGCTATTTACATGTAATACCAATAATCTGTGCATTCACTCTGATTTGTGGGTATAGCAGGCGATACATGTTGACAGATACTTGGGAAACTGCCTTGCAAACTGAATGCAGATACTTTGGCTTCTTTTCACATTTACTCTGTGCTCACTGCCACATCTTTACCTGTGTCTTCTGCTGAATATCTTCCTTTCTTTCCGACAGGTGGGCTGCAAGATTCTGCATTTCTTCCACCAGTATATGATGTCCTGCAACTATTTCTGGATGCTCTGTGAAGGGATCTATCTTCACACTCTCATTGTGGTGGCCGTGTTTACCAAGGAGCAACACTTGCGGTGGTATTATCTCTTGGGCTGGGGTATGTATTTTCCACAGCTAAGTTTTGAGCCACTTTCACCTCTGTCTGTATGCTTTCAGTTTTCTTCTAGTCTTGGTCTCAGAGAATAGAGTCAGGGCCCAGGTCCTTTAAGGAATAATGGAACACAGGTACTGGCAGGAGTTCAGTCTCCAAAAGACCTGGTAGAAACCCTTTACCAATCCCAATCAAACTGTGCTGAACATGAGGGTCTGCACAGAGAAGGAAAGTATGACTATAAGGATGACTTCAGGGAACAAACCCAGCTAACAGTGGACACAAAACGTGCCCTGATTAGAGAAGATCTGATTAGGCCTTCTTCTGCTTTATTCATCACACGTTTGTAAAGCAAAGGGGAATTTCACATTTTAAATTGTATACCTCCCATACCCTGGCTTCATTTTCCTTCTTCAAGAACATATCTTCCTGTCAATCTATCAGCAGGACTCCTCAAGTGAAAGCTCAGGAAGTACAGTCTAGCTGGGAGGCAGATATAACCACATGGGTTTCCAAGTAGAGCCTATGTGACATCATATCACATGGCAATGGCTCTGGAAAGCTTAGGGCTGAATTGTTTAAGCTGTGGTTGTTTCTGTACAAACTTAAGGGAGGGTGCTGAAGTCCTTCAGGGATGCTCTAGAATTGCTCACTTTCCCCCAGGGCTGCTGAAAGTCCAGCTCCCCCTGGTGGAAGGGAAGCAAACAGATGGTGAAGCAATGAAAGAAATATGTTGCAATAAAAACACATGCTGCCTTATCAAATAAAGTTTCAGCCTCACCTTGAAACTTCCATACTAGAGGAGAAACTCATGGGCCATCCCTCACTGACTACATAGCCGAATGCTTCCCTCACCACATCCACTGATGAGGTGACTGTGACTCTGAGAGCAGAGGCTGTGGATGGCCTTCAACTAAGCCTGTCCTTTAATGGAACAGGTTGGGGATCCCCTACAAATATGGGTAGGAGAGATGTAGTAAGGAGAAAGGATAATTTAAGTGATTTTTAAAAACATCATCTTTGTATTTAAAGCCCTGCCCAACAGGCATTGTCACTAAGTTTACAGAAATGTGCCTGGGAAGTCATAGAAGCAGTCTAGAGTCTTTTCTGCAGTCTGTAAACTACAGAAAGGGGCTGGTTTTATGCCATACTGGTTTCCATAACACCCTTACATAACAGGAGTACATGGTTTTAACCAAATGCATTGCCCAAACCCAATGGGATAATTCTATAATAATGGGTCAGTGCGGCAGATAGGCAGGATGCCTCAAAATTGAATTGATGATGTTACAATTCTTTGGTTGCAAGCAACAGAGTAAGATGTTCTAACTTAAGCAAATATAGAGAAGTTGTCAGAATCTAGATTATCTCATGGAAGCCAAGGGCAGAAATACAGCCAGGCAACTAAAAGGGCTTTAGCCTGGGACCAGATAAACCAGGAGCTCTCTCCCTCTGCCTTTTGTCTTTGCTTTTCCTCTGTGTATCTGTTTTTACCCTTCTCTTTCTTTACAAACCATAGACCACAGGGTCTCCACTCCCTCCAGTTTTCATAGTAAATGCATCCTGCCCCAAAGTTTCCCAAGTATACATGTTTCTGTTCCAGGCATTCACAAAAACTAAATGCCCATCTTTAAGTGCCAATTATGAAGAGCAGGACAAGTGAATCTGTGATCCAACTGAAAGCAGGTAGCCTACCCTGGTTCAATGAACAGTAGCCAAGAAAATTAAGAGGGATATTGTCATATAGTGTGAACATGTCTAGGGATAGTGAACCCTCCAGCAAAAGACTGAGAAAGGGGTCTTTGTGAACTGTACAGGCTGTCTAGGATATGCACCAGATCACCTCATCTGTATGGCTGCTCCCTTACCAGGAGAGCAGCAGCTCCACCCTGTTTCCTTAGCCATCCAGTGAGGTTAGAAATCAGGCTATGACTATCCTGCTGATTCCACATCAGTTAACAGGTTCTCCTGCTCTTTCTTTTCCTCAAAACAGGCCAAAATTTAATTGAAATGGCCTTGTACTATTTTTTTTTTCTTTTAACCCCAGCCTTCCACAGAGACTAATCTTTCCTTTCCCTGGCCTCCTCATTCTTATGCACACTCTCTCAACAATTTCTAGACTTCCAAATCTGGTCATGCCAAGAATAGACTGGATACAATTTAATCACTCCAATAGCAATCTGATCATTACAATACGTAACAACTGGTGCTGTACAAATACCTTCCAAACACCTGAAAACAACATTCCACCCCAAACACACACACAAACACACACAAAATTTCTGCCAGATTTATTTCCTTTAAAATAATATCTACAGTATGTTTCTTTTACCAGTTTTGATTGTTCAAAACATCTATCTGCCACAATCAGAAAATTCCCCATGAGAAAAAAAGGCTGTAAATTGATTCTTGTCTGTGACATTCAGCAGAAACAAGGGCACCCTAGAAGGAACAGTTTATACTGCTTCTGGAATATACTGATGCATTGTAAATTAGTTATAAAACTTTTTGGCATCATAGTAGACAGCTCAATGAAGATATCTGCTTAAAACACATAAACAATTCAAAGGAAAAAAGGAACAAGCTGCTCAGCTGTATCAAAAACAAAGGCAATGATAATAAGTAAATTATTTATGTGATACCTTAAGCTTCTTTAATCAACAAATATTTAAAACTTCATTAGAATGATTCAAGTAGAATCCCAAAGAATCTTACACTTAGTAACGTAAGCACAAAATGGGAAGTTGCAAAACAATGGGTGTATAGATTAAGTAATGCAAGATGAGAAATTTTAGGGATCTGCTGTACATCATGCCTATAGGTAACAATATTGTATTATGCACTTAAAAATATATTTAGAGGGCAGATATCATGTTAATTGTTCTTGCTACAATAATATAAAAATTTAAATTAAAAAAAGAATTAGAAGAATTTGCACTTCCGTAGATAGATTTTTGGAAAGAGTCAACCAAATAGTTCTAAAATGTAATGTTTTAGCATGCCAAAGCTAAGAGTATCTTTCTATACGCACGCGGCACACACACACACATACACATACATAAACCAAAATTCCACCAAACTCATTACCACTGAAAAATGCGTTGCCAAGTCTGAACTCTGAGAACAAAACTGACATATTTTAAAGCAATGACTCCTTTCTCGGAACTTTAAGCAATCATTAGCTTTGGCTGGGAGAAAAATGGGTGAAACTACTACCAATTAATTTCTCAAGAAAAAATAGTTTCACAGACACTTTAAAAAGTTTAATGAAGCAAGAGAAAAAGTCTCTTCTGAATATTTTTATTGTCCTTTGAAAATTCTTTTCACATGAAGACAGTATGATAGGTTCTAAATTTTACAATGCCAGAAAAAAAGCAAAACCTATATATTTTTAAAAGATTCTTGGAAGTTAGACTGCAGAAAATTTGGCCCAAAAAAGCCAAGTTGTATTATAGCGCCTAATTTGTTTGCAGGTGATGTAAAGCCGATCCATTTAATTCAGCTTTGAATAATGTTACCAACTGTAGGATTTGAAACCAATCTGAAAGAACTGAAATTCTCCCCAACAGAAAATCAAAGAATGGTTCTTTCAGTAGTTACTCCCTTCCAAGTCTGCATGGCACCACTTAGTCAATTTCTCTCCAATTGAAGTATCTTCAAATACTGAAGTTTAGTTCTCAGGAAAATCATTTATTTGGCAGCCCTCTCCATACTGTTCCTTTGCTTTGCCTTGCCTTGCTGGTTTCCCCCTTGTTAAAAATCAAAGGAAGGAAATTCCCCCCATGGACTTCTACATTGAACAAACAGAATTTATCTAATCACCTTTAAAAACATGAATCCTACGGAGACTGGATTATTCTGACCCTCATTATCTTTGGTGGGAGGAATGGGTTGTTATGGATCTTGGGGCCTTGGAGAGAAGAGAAAGGAAAAAAGAAAAAACAAACTACATAAAAGAAGGCATCACAGCTAGAGGAAGGCAAAGAGCCATGGGTGTTGAAAGGTACTCTTCTGCAGATGAAGTAGAAAGCACTTTCCTTTCCACAAAATGATGAGGTGGGATTCAGTTTTCCATATGCCTCTCTTGCTGTCTAATTCTAAATATGCATCTCAAAATAAATCCAGAGACTTTGTTTCCATTTCTGAGCCCATGTGGGAAAATAGTACGTTAGAACTGCTGTGAATAACATAATCATGTTTTGTGTAAACAAACTAAAAATTATTTCAGGCCAAACATTAAATCGATGGTCCGATTGAAGATATGCTTCCTGTAGAATCTGAGTTGTTCTTAGGTGAAAATTCGATATTTTGAGACCTCTTTTTTTATATAACTCACAGAAAATAAAAGTGTATTGATTTAATTCTTTCCTAAGACACATTTCTTAATCTGATGACAAAACAAAATCTCTTCCTACAGATGTCTCAATTAAATCAAATGATACTCTATTGTTTATAGATACATCTGAGAAAAAAGACAATTTTTTTCTTTTTTAATGAAAGTTACTTTACTCTAGGTTACACTTATAGAATGACAATTGATTGAAAAAAATATAATCTGGGAGGATGCATTCCAACAACTGTCTCCATTTTTCTGTTTATAAATTTAAAAACTTTTCTTTTTTACTAGCATTTTGAGTTTAGTTAGGGAGGTACAGTAAGCTGCCTTCATAAAGATTCTCTAGCCAGAACCTACAGAAGGTAGGAAATGTACTCTCTTCTCTGAAGTATTCGTATTAAAAGGAAACAGAATCACTGCATGAGATATAAACAGACAGAAAAACAAAAGAGCCTAGAAGAAAGAATGTGAACATCAGCTATGGCTTTAGGAGCAATGGGACTACTGCTTTCACACACCCTCCCTTACCAGGAGAGCAGCAGCTCTCCATGAGAGCCCAGTTCCCCTACGATGAAAGGCTTTCAAGTCTCAGTTAATAGTCATCATTATAAACATAACAATGGTAATAACAGTCATAGTGTACCTACTACACTCAGCAATTTGTAAAAGGCTTTTAATTATCAGAAGGCTCTTAACCAATCTCTCTGAAAGCACATGATGTTCTAACTGGGAGCATTTTTAACTGGCGTGACCAAAGATAATTTTTGTGAAAATATCAGGTGAACATCTTGACAGACACACTCAATTTGCCAGTACTTTTGCAAGTACACTACCGTTTTCCATGCAGTTTTACTTACAGGTTATGACCATGAAACCAAGTGTGATTTGTACTTTTCACATTTGTAGGGTTCCCGCTGGTGCCAACCACTATCCATGCTATTACCAGGGCCCTGTACTTCAATGACAAGTAAGTATTTTATGGGGATGTTTAGGTTAACATATTCATAAATAAAATGCATTTGTGCATTAATGTGTTTCCCAACCCCCCTTTTTTACAGCTGCTGGCTGAGTGCGGATACCCATTTGCTTTACATAATCCATGGCCCTGTCATGGCAGCACTTGTGGTGAGAATTGGTTTTTAATGCAATATTAATAGTGTTATCTCTTAGTTGAGATTTGTATGTGTATGGTTCTATGTATTATATGTTTTATAACTTCAAAATGAAGCTAATTTGATGGCATTCTGTAGTAAGAAAAGCAATTTGATTTTATAATCTTCAAAAAAATGCTTTTTACTTACAAACATGGAGGGGTTATCATGAGCTCATTTTCTTTACACACTGTAAGAGCAATGTAGCTCATATTTTAAGACTTTTATAACTAGATTCTCCTAGGTAAAGGTAAGAGGCCAAGGGGCTGCAAGAATTTTGTTGTGTTGATAAAGAAAGTGAAATATCCTAAAGTGTGTAATTCCTGTACCTTTTCCCCTAAGTCCTACAGAACAGAACCATCTTCTGTTTCATCTTTGGTATATGGGCCATCATCATAAATACCCCAATCACACACTTAAAATATTTTAGGCATTTCACACACATTGCCATTCTGTTTCCGAAAGAAACCCTCTAATGGTAATATGTAAGGCTGTTTTACTCTTGGGAGAAAAAAAAAAAAAAAACCTAAACCCAAGTCTTTAGTAATCTTACTCAAAAATCTCAGAACTAAGAAGTTTGAGTTAGAATAAAAGAGGGACAGAAAATGAGACTGTCTAATTATGAATGCTAGCTAGCTCCTTTATTTCTACCCATGTTTGCTTTACTACATGATGGCCAGGATCAGATAAAGTGAAATATCATATTTAATATTTAATTACATTTAATAATTTGACATTATCTTTCCCATTAACCTTAAAGACAGTGTTTTCTTCAGATTGCAATGAGAAAAATGAAAGCAGTCTTAAGTTGTAGAGTACCTTCTGTTCTTGCATTGAGAAAGCATCAGTTAGTAACTGTTCAAGTAGTCTTATTATCTAGACTTTCTTCTATCTTTCCTGGCCTTTCTAACGGAAATCAACTTCACTAGCACATCCTCAAGAAGACCTACTGATATGGGTCTTGAACTTTTAAAGCACACCACACCTTTAAAGCACAAGAGTTAAATTATTACCAAAGGTCATATTATTTCTCGAAATTTTGGAGAAAAAATAATGTTCATTTCTATTCTAGGTAGAAAAATAATTCTACACATTTTTAAATTGTCAACTAAATTTTAAAAACAATTTTGGTTTCAAAACTAATCTTTATAGCCAAAAATAGTTTATGACCCAGAAGATGTCAATTTCCTATATTTTTTATTTATACTTAAAGATCTTTTCCCATTGTGTCTGCTAATCTGGTAGAGATCATGTTTCACACCAAAACAAAATTAGAAAAAAAAGCCCTTCCTTTTTTTTTAGATAGTTAAATAAGCTTCTGTCTTATTGACCAATTCATTTAAAATTGATCAAATATTTTAACTTTATATCTGGTGTTATATAAACAGTTTCTACCTAATATTAAGTGTCTGTTCTGGATGAGCATTTGACGCTCCTGAAAAAATAATTTTTAACATCTTTGGTATGCAGAGAAATTTTCTCTATAACGTTTATTATTTCATCTAGTGTTTCTGCTTAGAAGTTTGTTTGTGTTATGAACAGCTAGGATCTTTGAAAAATCTGACATTCCAGAGCTCTAAAAGTCTTTGGTTCTGTGAACTTAAGGTCAAGAAACTCAAATATCCAACACAAGCTCAATTAGTGAGTTAGTAATAAATAGTGGCCTCACAGCCAAATGTCAGATTCTTACTGAGGACACTATGGTTCTTATTTACTTAGGATTCAGTAGACTTGCCTTCACGGCTTAGCTCTATCATCTACCAGCTCTGAAAATTTAAATAAATCAGTTAACCAAAAAATGTCCCCTGATTTTCTTATGGAAAAAGTTAGATTAAACAATCTTTCAGGTACTTTTGGAAGATAATCTCTAATTCTAGGTCACTAAACCTTAGTACTGCTCTATATCTTTATCTGTTAAGAATAACAAAAACAATAATAGCTGCCTATAAATTCATGGTTATAAAATATCTGCTGATAAAATAATAAATGAAGTAAAATGAAGTAAAAACTTTAGCAATTATTACCTTTAAAATTCTAAAACAAATATTTCTTGCCTTAATTGTATAGAAATTTTGAAGGAAATGTTGATTCTAAGATCCAAATTATAAATGTGTATTGGAGATGATCATGTGCATACTTCATTTCACTGTGAATGACATAAATTAACAGAAAGTGATATATTTGGAATTCTTATTAATTTCACGACTAAAGGAAATGCACATTAGTACATTTTAAAACTAAAAAAAGTTAGCAATTAACAAAGTGAATTATTTATACCTTGATAGATGATTTTTCTCATTTTGAAAGAGCTGCCCATGTACATATGGACACTTGATTTATGACAGCAGCACTTTTGAGCAGAGGAAGAAGATGGTCAATTAGATATACATACAGAAAAAATATCAGACATGTGTTTAGGAAATGCATATGTGTGGGGAAAAAAAGTAAATTCTGACTCCTTCCACAACCAGACACACACAAAAATGTGTTTTTAGTGAACTGTAGGTTTAAATGCGAAAGACAAAACAGTAGTGCCCCTAAAAGACACATTAGGTGAGTATCTTCATGAGCTTCAGTACAAAAATATTTCTAAAGCAGGATACAAAAAGCACTTAACGAAGAGATTGATAAATCAACTACATTAAAATGAAGACAACATTTAAAGACTAAAAAGACAAACCTTAGTGTCCAGTAAGGTATCTGCAATGTTCCAAATAAAGACTAATACATTTATGAAAAGGTGTTCAGCTCACATGTCATCAGGAAAATGCAGATTAAAACAAGAATGAGGTAATACTACATCCCTCCACCACCTACTCCCCCATAGAAAGGCTCATACTAAAAAGAATGTTCATACCAAGCGTTGGCAAGGGTGATGAGCAACTGGAACTCTTTTATATACTGCTGTAGGAAACATAAAATTAAACCACCTCTCTGGAGCCCTAGAAATGCTGAGCAAATTGTGCTACCTCTGAGGTAGATTGTCATGTTCTATGTAAGTAACATTTGTCGCTCACACTAGATAAACAAGAATTTGAGGACAGTGGGCATTTTTAAGTGATACTTTTATGTATGATTTGCTCAGAACATCATATATTTGCAGGTAAATTTCTTCTTTTTGCTCAACATTGTCCGAGTGCTTGTGACCAAAATGAGGGAAACCCATGAGGCCGAATCACACATGTACCTGAAGGCTGTGAAGGCCACCATGATCCTTGTGCCCCTACTGGGAATCCAGTTTGTCGTCTTTCCCTGGAGACCGTCCAACCAGATGCTTGGGAAGATATATGATTACGTGATGCACTCTCTGGTTAATTTCCAGGTAAGGAAGCCAAAAGTGTATTTATTCAACAACTGTGCTTATTCAGCTAGCTGATCTTAACGCTAAAGCCTATGATCTTAAACGTCATAACATTTAAGCCTCCAATTCAACAAGCCCAGCCAAAATTTTGAAGGACACTAGTTTTTTCTGAGGCTCCTTCCTGCTGTTTATTTCTGTGCCTTCTTTCTTGTCATTCCCAGGGCCCTCAGCTGGTCCCATCCAGGCATGTTTTCCCTGGTCATAGACATAGAAATTATCAGATCGTCCTTTATAAATAAATGCTGGCTTTGGGGTAATGAGGAGTTTGTACAAAGCTGTCCATGCCTCCTGCTCTGTCACCCTCCATTTGTCAGGCAAATGTCAGGAATCATTTATGATGGTCCAGTGCCTATAAACGGAAGTTGTATCCAGACCTGTCCTCATGTAGAAAGAAATGCAGTGGGCTCCCAGAGGCTGTCCTGGGCTGTCCAGTGTCTGCCACACTGGATAGGAGAATGGCTGCTCTAGTTCCATTCACCTTTCTCCATATTAAAGCCCCATTGAAAGCATAATGTTGTATTTTGGAGGGCAAGATAGGATGTGGGAGTCCTGGGCAGGAGTAATTCTATCACAGGCTCTTAGGCCAGAGTTTTGCTATCTCTATTACAGATTTCAAAAGAGTTTTATTTTCTATATTAGGCTTACTGGGAGAAGGAGGTCAAAATTAACAGGGTTAGAAAGAAAGCTTAGTGATTGTTTGAATAGTTCAAGCTGTTCTTTTGGCCATAATCAAAACTTGGGCACAAGAAATCTTCCAAGCAGTGACCAGGACTCAGGCAGTTTCTTTGTCCATGTCCTTACCTGAGAGATGAACTGGGCGGTGGGTACACTACTGCACTAGTTCACCATGACAACACAGGACTCAGACCCACAGTAACCCACTATGACACTTGTGCTTGCTGTGCTTGTAAAAGATTTCTCTACTGAATTCTACAAGGTCTCCATTTGTTTGCTTGTTTGTTTTTACTCCAGTCCTACAATTAGCAATTTCTCCAAGGAACTCTGGTTCCTTTTATTGTAAAATGGTATTTAAAAAAAAACAAAGAAATTAAAAAAAAAAAACAGAAAACGATCTTCGTTTTTAAATTTTCTAGATATAGATTTTTTTCAAATTCACCAAAATCAGCATATGCTGCTATAAATCTCCATATTAAAGGGAGCAATATATTAATAAGATTTACTAGCACTGTCTTTTTACCCAAACAATGGAATCGTAACAAGAAAAATATATTTCTAATGGAAAATTCTTGTAGTGTAGTACTGACTATGAATGGTAGATTAATTCTTTTTCTTGCTTTTTTTTCTCATCGAGTCTTGACTTAACTATTGCAGTAGTGAAGCATTCCTCTCCAGGCAGTCTATTATATTGTTTACTAAGACAACCTAATGCACACAAAAATAACTTCAACTGTATTTTTCCTTCACTTTTAGGGCTTATTTGTTGCGACCATCTACTGCTTCTGCAACAATGAGGTAAACATGCATTTCATATAATACTATCACCTGTTTATGTAAAGGCAATATTTTACAATTTCCAAAGGGCCTCCATACACAAGTCATTTCATCTTACTTCTACAGTTGACTTTATAGGGTTTTGTGATTAGCAACATTATATTTCTTTCCACTACTCCAAGCTGAATCTTATCTATGGACGTGTAGTACAATGACAAATAGGATTCAGACAGGCAGCTAATTTCCTTGGGTTGCATCTTGAACAGATTAGCACCCTCAGCAGCAATAGTGAAAGCTGTTCTGGATGCCATTAGAAAGAGAGGTCATATCCCTATTCCCTTTGGAAGACCCAAGCCCTCACACCAGGCAGAGGCAATCTCCTGTCAGTTTATACTGTTTCCTCACCTTCTTTTCTAGCTGCTTGGTCCTAGCGTCCTACTACTTATTCAGCATTTTGAAAATCACCCTGAAGTTAAGATTCAAAAAGGATTCTCAAATAATCTACAATGTGAATATTTAGATCAGTAAAATCAACAGATCCATATGGCTGATCCATTCTGCTCTCAGGGTGTTTTTAGCCAGAGTACCTTTTCTTCCAACCAAATCTTGCCTGGGAACTAAATCTATAAAACATAAAAGTGGAGTTTCTATAACCCCCAGATGTCCTTCCAAAGAACTTCCAGGGTTTTAGAGAACATAATTCAAAATCTTCCTCATTTTTCAGGGAAGAAATCTAAGCTCCAGAAAGATCATGTGACTTACCCAATGTCACAAATGCAGTTATGGTTATAACCAGGACTGGAACACAGATTTCCTGATTTTCAATTCAATTAATTCCCGATTAACTTATCTATATGTCTATAATCCCTTCCTAGTGCTATGTTAGTATACTTTTTCTAGGACCACACAACTTTTAATGCCAAAGTATTTTTGAACATTTTAAATCAATTCCTATTAATTCCATACAAGGCAAATCACATTTTGTCAAGACATCAATATATTACTTTCCTATTAGTAATTAGAAACATTTCTAACCATTGTCAGTTGATAATTTATTCTCTATTCTTCTTTACTAAGTTAAATAATATTTAGTGAGCACCTACAATATTTTGCTATTCTGTGACTTGTTCATACCAGTTTCCAACTCCACATGACAAAGTTTTTATTGTTCCTATTCTCCATTTTCATTATTACATTGCATTCCTTCCTTTCTTCATCTACCAACTCATTCCTTCATTCAACAAAAATATATTGTGCATTTACTGTTGCTAGGGGTTAGACTAAGGGCCTAGAATAAAAATGAAAAGACATCCTTCCATTCCTAGCTGTTAGAGTGGCAATATTTTTTAGAATTTTAATATTTTTGAGAATAATAAAAACTAATAAATGAGTACGGCACACGTCACCCCATGTTTATGTCAATTTCTGTGAATGCATATCCATGCCTTTTGGGTTGTTTCAGGTGGCATGCAAAATAAATTTTTTATCTAAAATTATATCAAAATAGGGCTAAGAAATCAGGCTCAGTGGGAATACCTGGAAAAACACAAGAGGATTGCATGCATTTGTAAAATACCACAATATTTATTGTGTCTTAACTGTGATACTGTCACTGGAAATGTCAAACATAGAAAGCAAACCCAGGGGTACCCTAGAAATTGAATATCTCAAGTTCATTTGAGTATATGTTATCTCTGATTTTGAAGAAACGATTTCCATTTTCATTAAGATCCTATTACTTGGGGAAGGTACAAGTGTGACATTTCTAATAATGTAGAAATTGTATATTGTGCCAAATGTAATATCACAGCCCCATGGATTTTAGGCATCTGGGTCTCAGCTGGGCATTTTGTGGATGCATCATCTTACAACATTGAACACAGGCAGGGCACTCACACATGCCAGAAGTTATTTCCAGCTGCATCTAAGATAGGGCTGTGATGGAACCACGCCTGGCTGAATACTGAGTTTTAGCAGAAATCTATGAGGCTAACTCATTGTAATGATGAGATCATATCACATTGTGTTACATGCAATTTAATTTTCATTATGATTGGTATGTTATCAATGAAATTATTTCATTTTTGAATTTTGATTCATGATTGGTGTGTTATCAGTGAAATGATCATTATGAAAATAAATCATGTAGAGAGTCAATGGGTAGACTAGAAGCAGGAAACTAACTTGAAGAATTAAAGTAATAGGAATCAGGAGATGACCATGAGAGCATACTTATGTATCAAGCATTTTCTACAACAACTCTTCCAAGTGAGTGGACATTGATTATCCAAATATATCAGTAAATTATTACATACCTAAGAGATCTCAAAAAAATGATTTCAGCTACAAAAATGCACAAATTATTTCCAAGAAGTAGCTTAGAAATGGAAGTACTAACAGCACACTGGATTTTCTCCCTTTTCTTGTATCTTGCTATTGCCTGTACATTGTGGATAAAATAGTTTATAGATCAAAGTAGCATGATCAGAAGCATCTCAATTTAACTGGCACAAATTGGAATGTGCAAAAACTAAAATTTTGTTTATTTGCTATAGCTTATCTTGCTTTCAAGAGATCATTCCACTAGCCTCTAGTGGTTTACAGCAGTACCTTTATAGAAAATACTCAATTCAAAAGCCTTTGTCCAAAAGAGCAACTGGCTACCAAGTTATAATGCCAGTACCCACTGTTGAAGTTCACACTGGTTCTCCTTACTACTAAGCACTCAAGCGGTATTTTCACTCTATGGCCTCCTTAATGAAGACACAACCCTATTCTGATTCACGAGTTCTTTCCTCCAAGCCACCTGAGGAGCCTTGAACTCCAGCTCCTTTCTTCATACCACATAGAGCCTGTGACTCTGTCTTCAGTACTTGCCGTAGCTGTTGCTGCTCTGCTGTTGGACATGGTGCCAGGGGCAAATGTGAACTTCTTTTCAGAGCTAGCTATTTTCAGGACTGTGCTCTCAGAATCAAAAAGAAAGACTCGATATAACGGAGTGTTACGAAGAAAGCAAATTATGTCTTGCTTGATTTCTTCTCCCCATTTTCCCAGAAGCTCCCACAATGAAGGGGAAATGCAAGACCATTTGTGTGTGTGTCTTCCTCTCCTCTTCCTCTTAGGCTTGTTACAGCTGTGCACTCATCACTTCCCCTTCATGTCTGTGAGGCTCTCTACCTATGTCATATCCTACATGTTCTCTACCCTGTAGCTTTTAGTAAAATACTATCTGCAGACCAGTAAGATTTTCACAACATATGCAAAGAGAAGTTTTTCTGTTTAGAAATTCTCCCACTCAGTATAGCCTGATTTTTAATGTCTTCCTAGACTCATAAGAAAGCCAGCTTTGAGACCATGAGTCTCAAAACTAAGCAATAATTTCTTTGTTCTAGACCAGTATTCTCAAACTTGAGAGTACATCAGAATCACCTGGAAGATTTGTGAAAACAGGGATTGCTTGGTTCCAGCAACAGAGTTTCCTATTCAATAGGTCTGGGGTGGGGTTTGAGGGTTTGCATTTCCAACCAAGTGCCCAGGTGATACTGATGCTGGTGACCATTTAAGAACCACTCTTCTAGACACAATCATATTTGTTTTTCAAGCAGTAGATGACCCTGACTTAATCAACTGGGGTGGGGCAGGATATATTATTTAAGAAAATTAAGAAATACAACGGTTAAATATTTTCAAAAAGTTTAACTTTATATAAATGGTACTTACATATTATTATAGTTTAGAACAAGGAATCTTTCTTAAACATAAGAAAAGAGATAATGAATGAGAATCAGAAAGCCCTGATTTTATAATCAAGTACTCAATTACCTCAAATTATAGGGCACATAAATTCTGTAAGATAAAATCAGAGACAGTAGAGATATTGCCACTATGTCCTCCAAAAGGCTGAAAATAATGTTGGTAACAACTTTGTAAATAATATTCACAAGTATCCCTTAGCATCTAATTAATAGATGGTAGGGATCTGGCTTTCAGAAGTCATATAAAACCATCTAAGGGATGCAATTACTTTTTAACTTCCAAGTGTTTTTTTTTTTAATCATGATTTTTAAATCTTAAACTCAGATTGCAGCAAGTCTGTTAGATTGTGATGACAGTGTGAAGGAGTAGGCTTTACAATCTTTGCATTCATTGGATTAGACCTCCTGGGGTAAACCCCACCTTCTATTATACTTCACTGCTTATAATGAACTCAGGAAAAGAAAGGTGAAAGACAAAAATATTCAAATTAAACCAGGAAAACTCTAACCTTATTTTGTTTTGTAGAAATGCAGGAATTGAGGCCTAAATATACCAACTTTACAAAACTCATTAATAGAGCCAAGTATAATAATTATGTCTTCAAACTGTGAGGCCAGGCTCTATTTTTTTAAGTTGGCAATACATACATTTATATAACCAGGAAAAATGTAAAGTGAATTGTGTTTGTTGCTTTTGTAGTGAGTGATGAATTTATAGAATTCAAATCTTTTTTGGTTATACTTATCGCATTTACAACTGATAACATTTATTTTCAGGAGCAACAAAACTCTGTTGTTGTTGTTCAGATTAAATGCTCTTATTCTTGTCATCAAAGAAGCATCGGGCTCAACCTGTGATATTGTAGGAGATAATTGCCCTTATTATTCTATAATTCTTTAAGCATCTTTTACATGCTGCTAAGGGCCTGTTGTTATATGTATAGTTTACAAATCAAAGCAAATTGCCATCTCCACACAAAAGGATGGGTTATAATTTTGGGTGCAATTAGAGAAGGCCATGAACCTTTCTGTAATAATAACTTCTAAAAATTAAAATAGAATTCAAATCCTCTGGCCTCATGCTGGGCTGGGTACTTTATTAATATAAATAGATACTCATATGAGAGTTATTTTAAAAGGACAGGTGAGGAATAAAAGACCTCTTTTTCATGCTGGATGCTTTTGAAAACTAACTCTAACTTGTAACTACCTGCTTAGATACTTCTAAATATCTGTGTAAGATTCAGCTATAAGGATAATCTTGGTATTTAAGAGATGCTGAATCTGTGGAAATTATCAGCTTCCTTTGACTGGAGACATTGCTTCCCCAAAAATGTGCTGAACCTGTGTATTTCCCAGTTTCTCAATGGGGCATTTGATGGTTCCTAGATTATAACCCCAGCATTTAAAGTTACAGTAATAGTACCACGCAAATAAAGCCAGGCTCTCACTGGTTATAAGAGCTAAAGAAACCTTTTCTTAAAACTAGCAATCAATCTCCCCAGGGGTAATTTAGGCAAGTAACTCAGTTCTTCCATTTGCAAATTCTTCTTCCAAGTACTGTGGTTTTGCCACATTCTAGCTACATGATTTTTGACACGTTGCATAACCTCAGCCCCTGCATCCATAAAGTGAAGATAGTAGTGCCCTTCTGGTAGGGCTGTTGTAAGGATTAAATAAGTTAAAACAAATCACATACTTGTGATATGGTACATAGTAAACACTCAATAAATACCCAAAACTTGTTATTCTAGCCTTTGTTCCCTTGTGTGGCTTTTTTCAATACAACTTTCAGCTGCATGGCACATCTTACTCCTTAGCACTTAAAATTTTTGTCTTTGTCTCTTTTAAATCACTTTATACATAAAGTACTCTGCGTGCAAGCACTCATCACCTCCAAAAAAAATAAATAAATAAAACTCAGGATGTGTTGCCTCCATAATCTGAAAAGTCTAGTATTCCAGATTATCAGATTGCTAAATAATTCTGATTGCCATTTGTCACCTCGAACCTTACAGCTGCTCTGCTGTGTGAAGATAAACTTCTCCAGCTACAAGTTCTATACCCCCTTTACTTGCTTTCTGAGGAATCATTTGATTTTGTCGTTCCCTGAGTAAAATTTTTTAAAATATATGAAAAATACTAATAATTCTCAGAAGAAATTGTTACTCTACTAGATGCAAAAAAAAAGCATATTTGCCACAGAAGCATTCAGCCTTATATTTTACATATAGTTGTATAACATTAATCGGTTTTGCTGTCATTTTCTCTTTTTTCAGATTTGTACAAATGTAGATAAAATGGTTCTCCATGATCAAGTAGTTACATGATTTATTTCACATTATATATTCCCCAGATTCTCTCTCATGTGTTTAGCTGTCATATGTTAGTTTGGCAGCAGAATGAACTAAGAATGTATTAATAAATCGATGCAAATATTTTTATGTAAGCTTGTCATATGTACTGAGCAATAGAAACTCAGAAATACAGAACAGAGATTATTGTAATAATCTCTTTTCTAGTTTTGTTCAGCTATAGAGAAAAGCAAGAAGTTTGAAGACAATAGGAAGGATGAACCTAACTACTAAATTGAATTGGGTTCTATAAAAAGCAGAGCTAGACAAGCAAATTCACTGTCTGTGGTACTAGTTTCAGTTGTGGTTATTGTAGTTTTCATATTTAGAGCTTCCTGATGTTAGGACCTTCTCCACCTTTTGTGTTCAATATATAATTTGTCATATTTATAAAACAAGTCTGGCAGATTTGTTTACATTTTAGAAGTCTTTCAAAAGAAAAAGATTGAAATCTTATTCTTAAAAAGTTGTCATGGCATTAACCAGAGGTGTATCTGGCACACCCCATCTCAAGTCATGTCAGACAAGAAAAAGTTAACAGTATGAAGTCATTATCATAAAATCCAGTACTGTGCTATGGTTTACATATATGTTTTTCATGTCCAATAATGTGTACACTTAAATTAAAAACTTCTGCCTTATCAGGGATGGTAGCATATAAAAAGTTTTGTCAACTTTTCTCCCTATTATGACATGTACACCACATTACCTGTGAAACCAAATCAACTTTTATTCATTGGTTACAAGAGCCAAAGAAACCTGTTCTTAAGCCAGGCGCGGTGGCTCACGCCTATAATCCCAGCACTTTGGGAGGCCGAGGTGGGCGGATCACGAGGTCAAGATATCGAGACCAGCCTGGCCAACATAGTGAAACCCCGTCTCTACTAAAAATACAAAAATTAGCTGGGCGTGGTGGCACGCGCCTATAATCCCAGCTACTCGGGAGGCTGAGACAGGAGAATTGCTTGAACCCGGGAGGCGCAGAGCGCCACTGCACTCCAGCCTGGCGCCTGGGAATGAAGTGAGACTCTTGTCTCAAAAAAAAAAAAAAAAAGAAACCTTTTCTTAAAACTAGCAAACAACCTTCCCAGGGGTAATTTAGGCAAGTAACTCCGTTCTTCCATTTGCAAATTATTCTTCCAAGTTGGCATATTCTGCGGCCACAGCATACACAGCTCAGCTCTTTAGATCAGCATTACAATTCAACTTTAACCTCTGATAAGCTCTAAGAATCATGTTCACACACTTTGCATTGATCATTTCTGACTATCATATGAAAACAAGGCTACTTTTTCCCTTCCAGGTCCAAACTACCGTGAAGCGCCAATGGGCACAATTCAAAATTCAATGGATTCAGCGTTGGGGGAGCCGCCCCTCCAATCGCTCCGCTCGCGCTGCAGCAGTAGCTGCAGCTGCTGCCGCCACTGCTGCTGCCGCTGCGGCTGCCGCCGAGGCCGACAACATCCCAGTTTTCATCTGCCATCAGGAGCCAAGGAATGTACCAGCCAACAGCCAAGGCGAGGAGAATGCTGAGATGATCCCTTTGAACATCATAGAGCAAGAGTCATCTGCTTGAATGTGAAGCAAACACAGTATCGTGATCACTGAGCCATCATTTCCTGGGAGAAAGACCATGCATCTAAGGTGATCTCCATCCTCCCAGGAACCGAACATATCATTTGTGAAGAATTATTCAGTGAATTTGTCCATAGTAAACCTGAAGAAAGTTATTCTTGGTACTATTGCTTTGGGAGACAGTCTAGGAATGGAGTCTCCCATTGCAACTTGTGAACTCCATCATTCATCCAGGACTGAGATGCAAATGTCACAGTAATGCAAGCAAAGTATCAAAGAAACAATGAAATTGACCTAGTTCAGATACAGGGTGCTCCTTGTTCATATTGAGCCATTTATACCTTTGAAAAATTAAAATCACTCTCAATATTTTTCTTTTTAACTCTAGATTTTGAATTAGAGTATTTCTGTATTTGACTATGGATCTGATTTTTAATTTTTTTTAATTTCAATCAATACTGATGTTACTGAGAAGTTTTACCATCCTTACAATGTAAACCACACGAACTACATGACCTCTGCAAGACAAAGTAGTTTTCTAATAGACAGATGACTAAATATGTGAAGAAAAAGACCTGGCAGGAAGATGTATGCTTTGAATGCAAAAGAAATTTAGAGTCAATTTGCGGGAAACATTACATGCTCAGCTTGGTTTTGGATAATCCTGTCCATTGGGCAGGCCCTAACTGCTGTAAGGAATTGGTCTTAATGTTGAATGTACTTTGGTTGCTGATATTTATAAACTGAGAGGTCACAAAGAATCCATCACTAAAAATTTTTACAAAACTGCCAAAACTATAATTCTTAGTGGAAGACAATATACTCTTTAAAGAGAGTTTTCCACTTTCCTAAACTCCAGGATTTATAAAGCAAATTACTTCAAGGTTTATAAAGCAGATTACCTCTTGCCCTTGGGTGCTATCTAGCAGTAAAAGATAAATTTGTTTAAAACTGGTAATTAAAAAGACTCCATATAAGTCCATTAACTGCTTTCCACCCAGCTTCAAAGCTTAACAAGATCTCAGTCTTTTCCAGAAAGATTCAGGAGGGCAAATTAGAAATCAGTTTGTGGTTGACTTCTTGTTTCTTGTTATTAGCAAAACAGGAGGGGGAAAAATTGCTACAAATTTAACCATAAATCAATTCATTTTAAAAGTTTCTCATTAAAATCCAGTATTACCGTCCCTTATCTCTCTTTACTTTCCAGTATCAGATTTTTGAAAATCCCTGAATACACCAGTATCATCACTGGTACCTAAAATTAATTTGTGAATTTGCAACAGTAATTAGAGTTACCATTATTTAATTTGTATACTAAATGAGGAGATACATTGAAATCCTCCAAATCTCCAGTCTCATCTATGTCATATTTTGCCACTGCCTTTCAGAAATGATTTAGTTGTGGAAAGACAATAAATTGATTTGTTATGGTTATATATTTAGTGCACCCAGAGAAAATTATATTTCTACAGAGAAAATGAATTTTGGATACTAAAGTAGTTTAAGTCTCCTTTACTGCATGTAAGGGGGGAATTGAAAAGAAGGTATTTTTCCAATCACAGTGTTATGTAGTATTGTTCTATTTTTGTTTACAAACATGGAAAACAGAGTATTTCTGGCAGCTCTGGTACAAATGTGATAATATATTGCTAAAATATTTTAGATGTTTTATGCTAATATAGTAGGGCCTGAAGAAAACGAAATAGCTTATTATAGAATTACACATAGTTCTGCCCAAATTATGTGAAATGCTTATGCTATATATATGTATAAATTAATACAGAGTATGTTAAAAGCAAAAGATGTATATTTGCATATTTTTCTAAAGAAATATATTATTCATCTTTCATTCATTCATCTTGTCTCCTGCTCATTCCATGCTGTTTTCATTTCAGCCATGGGCTGCTAACATCCCATCTTGTTTGTACTTTAGGAGTGGGAAAGATAATCTAAAAGTATAGGTTAGAAACCATGCACAAAATATCAAGGTTATTATCTTTATTAGTACAACCATCTTTAGTCTCAATTTGATTGTAAATTCAGTGACACTGTTCTCATGCCCTTGATAACACAAAACCACACATCACTGTCAGTCAATATTACATTAGTTTAGGAAGGACAGCAAAGAAATCAAAGGCAAGAATATCCTTTTATTGTTCTTGTTTTTTAATTCATTATTCTGGGACCAGATTTGATCTGTCCAATATCATGTCAGATCATTAGAAGTGTTACAATCATTGGCTCTTAATATAGTTTGGGAGAGAGACTAAGGCTAGATGAAAGGGAACTAATTAACTATCATTAGAATGCATAAAGGCCACCACTGGAAAGATTTTCAGATCTGGAAAGCATGAAATGGAAAAAATGAGCATTAAATGAGAACTTGGATGGACTAATAAAGGGGAACAGGAGCAATCTGTTGATTCTTCTCATTATGTGAGAACTTCCAAACTGTGGCCTCATGAGATCTGGGAAACTTCTTCTGAAAGGACATATAAGGATTACATCTTTCCCTTATGTTCCAGAGGGGGATAAAAAGAGATATTATCTTTGTAATCTTGAGGAACAAAAACAATTTCTCATCATATCATAAAACATGATTTCTCAAGAGATAAACCATTACTCAGATGGTCAGCTTCCCTTTTGCTTTGACTCCTATTTTTTGATCCAAAATAGGGCTTTAGGTGCAAATGAATATTACAGTTACTGCAGGGAAAAATGTTGAAGAAAACATCACAAAAATGCTATCATTCTTGAGCTACAATCATTCTCATTCATTCCTTCACTCATTAGACATTAATTAAATAGATGTTTCATACGCCTTCCATCCCGCTATAAAACAAACATTTATCAATAGGAGTTATCAAGGCAAACCTTCTTTACAGTAGGGACTGCTTCTTTTTGGTGTAAGGGTAAAAATCAAAACCTGCTAAGTGAAGTATTACCCTCAAACCATAACCACTGATGGAAGAATGAAGTGACACATATGGCTGGAGGTGCTAGCTGAGTGTGATCTTCCCTCCTCATTAACACTGGACATAAGAGCTTCAGTTGTAAGAAACATTCTCAGAACACGATCTCAGGAAAAAGGCTTAAGGAGGACTCACTGCCTTGACAAGGTCTAAAATAGTGGTTCTTCCATTGGCTAGATTACAATTTAACTAGTTATTACTGGCATTAACACTTTTGGATTTAAAATGAAATTCTTTATGAAGAGGGTAGATCAGAATCCATATTTAGAAGAGCAATCAGGTAAACTCAGAAGGAAATTCTATTTGCTATTTTGACAATAAACAAGATGACATTCCTAACTTAAGCTTATGAAAGTTGATTTTACTGAACTAATAACTTGTATCAAGCAGGGGGTTACAGGAAACAATAACTGGAAACATACAGAAAAGTATGATAATACGTGCATGTGTGGGCAAAGGAAAGTAGAGAAGCCACACTTGCAAATTAAGAAATAACTGTATTTCTGATGTTTTTTCTTCTGGACATGAAATTAACATTTGTTTAATATCTCTGAATAATATGAAGCATTGGAGGAAAGAAAACACAGTCACTGAAACTATAACCAACAAAGGGCAGGAAGATTTTTTAACATAATATCCTCCTTCATTCAGACTAGCAAGAATCTCTGAGAATTTTCAAAGATTTTCCATTATCTTAAGCATGGGCCAGCCAGTCTCTTAAGCCACTGATCAATGTCCATTTTCTATTTACAGAAATTCAATGCCTTCTATCTAGCTTTCCCAGAAATCCTTCCACTGAGACACAAGCTGTGCCATCCCTCTTAACCTATTGACCAGCAATGTCACCTCATGTCACTACAGTCTCTTTTGCTTAGAAGATCTGTTATTTTAATTTGGAGAATTTTGCCTCCAATAAAATCTCAGAGTTTTGCAAGTGAAGTGCCTAATAGAAATTCAATACAGCCAGTTGAGATGTCATTAATGAAAAAAAAATTAGAAAAGATTGAGAAATCTGTCTCCATCCAAAGCTGCCAGACTGGCTGATTAAAGCTAGCACATTGGTTTCTCATACAGAGGCCATACAACTAAATATACAACCAGCTATAAACTCCTAAGATCTCTGCATAGCAGAATCAGTGGCCAGTCTCTGTGCAGCAAGAATTTCTCTGGATATAGCCCCTTCTTCTTTGCACTTATGCACTGCAGCTTCTGTATGCTCTCATCAGGAGAGGAATATTGTGAACTTAAAGCTATGGAGAACATTCCTTTAATAGAGATTATTTAAGAAGAAAGAGAGAGATAAACACCAATCATTAAAACACTGTACTCAATATAATAGACCAATAGACATTAGCTCACCTACTCTTTATAACACTAGGAGTCCTCTCTTTATTCTCATTTTAGTGATGAGAAAATTACGTGGAAGATAAATTGAATAAATTGTCTACCACAATCACACAGTAAGTGGCTGAGCTAGGATTTACATCAAGGCTACCCAATGCCTCTGCTTTTTAAATTGCCGTCTTGGTGGGTCCTACTATCCTAGCCAGCCTCTCAAGGTAAGGCTGAACTGTAACATAGTAAATTCCCAGTGGTTAAGAGAAGAGAGATTATTCACAACATGTATCTTTTTAGTCCAAAGTTAACTTAATTCATTGTCCATAGATTCCTTCAACCAAAAAGGGTCTTCAGATGGCATTTATTTTTCTGTAGCTTCAAGGGTTTCTTTCCATAGTGGTGATTTCTATTTTTAGCCAGAGAGTTTTTCACACACAATGTTAGTTTGCAGCTTCTTCACTTTGAATGACATCTTTGTGTGGATATTTGAGAGACAAAACATGTTTTGGGAAAATTTATGGTTTCTCAACAGACACACCAGTCCTAATTTGAGGCCTGTGAAAAAGCTACATATAGTAGTCAGGACTGCACTTAATACTGTTGCTGGCAGGATTTCAACTTCTTAGTTTCAAGAATTGGGATCTGAATAGATAGAATGATGACTATGAATATTCATTCACCCGTTCAACTATGCATCAGATGATGAAAAAAAAGGTAGAGAGTCAAGAAAGAAGAGACACTGAGGAATGGGAGGGACAGCCAAGGTGACAAACTGGTTAGGGTGCTAATTCCCTCTCTGGATAACAACCCTGGACAAACTATAGAAGCAGAGAAAACCCATGCATGACAAAAATTAGTAATGATTTTTTAAAAGACAAGAAAAAAGGAAGCCCGTGGGACTATTGGTTATAAAAATGCAATAACTGAAGTAACACTATACTGAATAGTTGAAATAAATAACACATAATTTAGACACCACTGAAAAATTAAGTAGTGAGTTAAAAACTAGATCAGAAATCTCTGAGAAAATAGGAAAGAATAAAGATATAGAAAGCAGAAAAGAAAAACCAAGAGATATAGAAATGGAATTGCCAAAATTAATAATGGGAGTACCAGAAAAATACAAAAAAATGAAAATGGAGAAGGGGACATATTCACAGAAAGATGTTTTAAAACTCTCTGTGGTTAAAGACAAAATACCTCAGCTAACAATAACCCCAAAATTGTGAAATAAACGCCCCAAGCTAAAATTCTTGTTAATATTTATCAGGGCAAGAAGAAATTGTGACCTGAGAGCTAGCTAAAGCTTCTCTTTTTTAGGAGAAAGACAGAGATTTGGTAATTAAAAAAGCAATATGAGTAAGTTAATGAGTATGGGTCTTAAGATGTGTAAAGTAAATTTTCATATGACAATTATAATAAGGTGATCATAGTTGCCAATTAGAAATTCTCTTATTGGAAAAAAAAAATCAAAGCCCAACAGACAACAAGAGACACATAAGACACAAAGCACAACAGGCAATACAAGACGTACATAAGACAAAAAGAAAACAAAAGATTAAAAATCAATGGGAAAAGTTATGCTAGGAAAATATGAACCAAAATAAATTGGAAGTCCTCTCTTAGTATCTGACTAAACAGAATTTAAGACAAACAGCAGGGCACCATAGCTCACGCCTGTAATCCCAGCACTTTGGGAGGCTGAGGCAAGTGGATCACCTGAGGTCAGGAGTTCGAGACCAGCCTGACCAACATGGAGAAACCCTGTCTCTTCTAAAAATACAAAATTAGCCGGGCATGGTGGCTCATGCCTGTAATCCCAAGCTACCTGGGAGGCTGAGGCAGGAGAATCGCTTGAACCCAGGAGGCGGAGGTTGCGGTGAGCCAAGATTGCACCATTACACTCCAGCCTGGGCAACAAGAGTGAAACTCCATCTCAAACAAACAAACAAACAAACAAAAAAAGACAAAAACCATAAAGGGCAGGATCTTGATACATTCAGGCTGCTGTAACAACACACCTTAGACTGGGTAATTTAGAAAGAAGTTTATTGCCCACAGTCCCAGAGGCTGGCACTTATAAGACAAAGGCACCTGCAGATTTTGTGTCTGGTGAGGTCCTGTTCCTCACAGAAGGTGTCTTCTACGTATCTTCCCATGGTGGAAGAAGGTAAGGGAGCGATCCTCAGGCCTATTTTATTTTATTTATTTATTGAGATGGAGTCTCGCTCTGTCCCCCAGGCTGGAGTGCAGTGGCGCAATCTCGGCTCGCTGCAACCTCCACCTCCCGAGTTCAAGCAATTCTCCTGCCTCAGCCTCCTGAGTAGCTGGAATCTCAGGTCTCTTTTGTAAGAGCACTAATTCCACTCAAGAAGTAGGCACACTCATAACTTCATCACTTTCCAAAAGGTCCCACCTCTTAATAATGAACCAAGGATTTTAACACATCTGTCTTAGAATATGCTAGATCAAGCAAATAAAATGTTAACAGTATGGTCAAATACCTGAAAAATACAACTGTCAATCTCAAGCAATTAAAAATATACCAAACCCTAAGGTCAACAAACAGGAAACATGCATTTTTTGAATACAGACAGAATGTTTACCAAACAGCCATATATAAGATCCTAAAGACAACATCCATTAATTGTAAAGAATTAATACCATACAAAAGATCTCTAACCATAATGCAAAAAAAATTAGAAATTAATAGTAAAATTGTAGACTAAGCAATCCAATAATGGAAACAATGAACATTTCCAAATAATCCTTGCTTTTTTTTTTTTTTGAGATGGAGTCTTACTCCATCACCCAGGCTGGAGTGCAGTGGTTCAGTCTTGGCTCACTGCAACCTCCACCTCCCAGGTCCAAGCAATTATCCTGTCTCAGTCTCTGGAGTAGCTGGGACTACAGGTGCCTGCCACCATGCCCAGCTAATTTTTGTATTTTTAGTAGAGACAAAGTTTCACCTTGTTGGTCAGACTCATCTCAAACTCCTAACCTCAGGTGATCCACCCACCTTGGCCTCCCAAAGTGCTGGGATTACAGGTGTAAGCCACCTTGCCCAGCCAATAATCCTTGCTTTTAAAAAGACAGCAAGAATTATAGAATGGTATTGATCTTATATCAGCATCATTATATTAGTTTTAACCACAGTTGTCCCTGGATGTCCACCTGGAGATTGGTTCTAGGACCCCTCCCCCATACCAAAATCCAAGGATGCTAAAGTTCTTTATATAAAATGGATTGTATTTGCATACAATCTACATACATCCTTGCATATACTTTCAATTGTTTCTAGATTATTTATAATATCTAATATAATGTAAAGAATACATAAATTGTTGTTATAATATATTTTTCATTTGTATTTTTTCAATCACCGTATTGTCAATTTTACTGTTTTTTAAACATATTTTTGGTCCATGGTTAGTTCAATTTGCAGGTGTGGAATCCGCAAATATGGAGGGCTAACTGTATTAATACTACTTCGATAAAGAAAGCATTACATCTCTACATTTATGGAACATGCCTACAGCAATTCCTAAAAGGAAGCTTAAACTTTAGATATCACTAAGAAGAAACCAGAAAGTGAGCAACTGAGTAAAAGCAAAAACACAAGAAGGGCAATGTCATGAGAAATTACCTTCATGTAACAATAACCTCCAAGTATATTTTCAGGCAAGCTAACCCAGAAAGACTCACAGACTAAAGATGCTCAAATCATGCAGTTTACCTAAGCAATTGAAAGCACTTAGTGAGAAGCTTTGGGAAGGAGATGAAAGATAGGTTAGCATACTTAGGATAGAGCATTAGCATAATAGTATAGCCATGCTACCTGAATCAGTGGGTGCAGTTTCATATGTCCTCTCTAATCACATTTTCCCTGATGAAGATGTGGATGTGAGAAACCAGAGTTGAGGTTTGAGCAATGGAATACAGGATATGAAAGGTGACTAAAGCCAATCAAGGAGCTGCAGGGGCAAGTACTTGTGGCTACTGTTGCAGCTTTCTAACCATCACGATTTGGTTTTTATAATTTCTGCGGTACCTTTATCATCCACTATTTTATTATATATATTTGAAATAAGAATCCTCCTTTTTCTTTGATCAGTCTCACTGGAGATCTTTATTAATTTTTAATAATATTTTTCAGAGACCAAATTGACATTACCGTTAAACAATCTTATGTTGGAAACAATGAATATTTCTAAATAACTCTTACTTTTTTAGTTTTTATATGGGTTTTATCTGCATTTCTTGGGCAGAAGACACAAGAAGTAGAATAGTTGTCACTATGGGTAGAAGATTTAAGTCTATGTTAAGCACATATCTGCTCTATTCAACTCATTCTATGTCTAATATATCTCACAATTTACTAACTACTTGTTATTCATATTTCTTTTTCGCTTTCCTCGTTATATAGCAGAACTGAATGATCTAAAATAACTCATCAAACACATATAGCAAAGGGACAAGTGTTTCAAACAGAAATCAATGAAATAAGGAACGAGAGATAGAGCAAGAAAGAAGACCAACAAAACCAAAACTACCTAAATTAACCATATTAGTTAAAACTAACATGACACTGATATAACAGAGGCACCATTCTATAATTCTTAATATTCTGTAAAAAGTAAGTTATTTAGAACTATTTGTTATTTCCAGCATAAGACTGTTTAACAGTAATGTCAATTTGGTCTCTGAAAAATATTATTAAAAAATAATAAAGGTCTCCAGTGAGACTGATCAAAGAAAAAAGGGCTTCTTATTTCAAACATATATAATACAAGGGTGGATAAAATAGGTATCACAGAGATTATAAAAACAGTACTATATGACATTCACATATGTATGTTCAGTATGCAAGCATACACTAATAAATCTGAAAACCAAGATGAAACAAATTTCTAAAGAGATATATATATATTTACATAAAAATGAACAAAATAGGCACAAAAAGAGAACTTGAGTAAAATACGTAGTCAAAAACTACAGCCTGAGATCATCTGATGGTTAAATCCTATGAAATGTATTGAGGGAGTATTAATTTTTATCTTAAAATAATATTCAGATAAGATTTTCCAGAATATATAATGAAGGTGACACTACAAATCAGGGAAAAATAATGAGTTATTTAACAGACGATGTTAGAAACACAGGCTCACAACATGGAAAAAAATAAAACTGAACTCCGAAAAATCTCACATCAAAAGGTAGATTCCTAGAAGATTACATATCTAATTGTAAAAGATCAGTCTATACATTTTTAAAAAGAATATGCATGAAAATATTTCAGAGCAGGAAAAAAATTTCTCAAATAGTGTAAATCAAAACAGAAAAAGAAATGTTTCTTTACACTAAAATAAAAAATATTTGTTCAGCAAGAAATACCATCCCTTATTAAACAGATATCTTGAATTGACAAATGATAGCATTAAAGACAAATCTGACAATGAATTAATATCTAGAACATAAAAAGAACTTCAGCAAATCAACAAGAAAGTATGGGGTAAGGGATATGCACAGGCAGTTTACAGAAAAGGCAGTAGAGGTAATCCAAAGGTTAAGAAGTATATGAAGATAGGCACAGATTCATTAATTAGCAGACAAGTGCTTACTAAAATGATGCTCCTATTACACATAGGAACAGAGCATTTCTTGGGAGAACCACCAGAATTTGTACCCAATCTCGTCAGAGAGGGGAACCTGAAAAGTAGGCATTATGTTTGTCTGACTCAAAAGTTGTCACAGGTGTTACGTACTTTAGGAACAAACAAGTATTCCTAATTGGGAGAAAGCAACCCTCCTCCAATTTATTGGAAGACTAGAAAGAATGGAAGAAAGTAATTCTGAAAGATCAGAAAGGAAACGAAGTCAAAGTTTGAAACCTAGTGATTAGAAAAACACACATAGAAAGATAATTCTATCAGATTTGTGAGACAGCTAAGGGGTCATGGAGAGTAAAATTGGAGTATTTAATCAACAACAACAATAACAGAAAAAACCTACCAGCCTACAAGGCAGTTAATAATAAGAAATAACACGTCTACCCTCTACTCTCAGTATATGTTTTGGAATGATTGAATCAAAGAAGGCATCTTGTGCTTAAAAAGTGGACAAATCTCTACCCATTCTAGAACAGTGAGTGTGCTGATGTACTAATAAGCCACTTACTACCTCTTTGTACACACCACTATCTAATAGACTGTCCCCTTACCCATGCTTTGGCAGATATGTCTAGACCAGGTGATCTCGCTGGCATCTATAGCAAAGATGCCATAGAACATTGGATGTTGACAGTCACCTAACTTGAGCTGGGTTAATGGAATTATCTCCCTTGGGAATTTTAAATAAGAGACATAAAAACTATTAACCATATGGTGATGTACCTTAGAGATATAAGTCCACAAATAGTTGTGTGATTATTCTTTTATACATATATACATACTCTAAGTTCTGGGATACATGTGCAGAGCATGCAATTTGTTACATAGGTATACACATGCCATGGTGGTTTGCTGCACTCATCAACTTGTCATCTACATTAGGTATTTCTCCTAATGCTATTTTAAGATACCTGGCTGTATTTCTCACAACAGAATTCTATAATGTTGCCCTGCATTCTCACAATTAATCCCTTTTTGTCCTAAAATACTTTGAGTGGGTTTCTATCCTGACATCACAACTTGGACTGGCTAGAATAATTACCTTCTTAGACCATATATCTAAGCCCTGAACAAAAGCTTACAAAGGTTCATTACATGCAACAGATGTACTTTTCTTATTCCCATGAGAATACATAGCAATGTCAAAAATACATTTCCTTTCAGAGGTTATAGGTAAGAAGCTGAGAATCATGAAAGCACAGATAGTTTTCATCTCTTCTTCCAAATGAAGATAGTAGCTTTGCCAGCAAAGAAAGATAAAATAAAAAGAATTCAATCTGAGAATATCAGTGAAAAATGGAATTCGATTTTCTGAATCTTATTGCAATAGTATGTTGAGTAACTCTTGAGGGCCTGTTTGCCCACCCTAAATGCTGAGAGGATTCCATTGGGCAGAAAACCTACTGGTAAAATAAAGATGTTTTCCAACTGAAACATGAGGCAGAAAGGGGTAATGGTTTTCACATTTGCTCTAAAATCTTTTCTGGAGGATCCCATCAGACAGATAAAATAGAACTACAGGAGAAGAATAGGATACGTTTCATGGGAAATTATCTAGAAAAAAAGTCAGAAATAATTTGTATGTCCTACAATCATTACATAACAGGGCAGCTTGGGAACATCACAGTGAATCAGAAATTCGAAAACAAATAGAAAAGTAACATCACATGGATATTACAGAGTTACAGAGACAGCAGCAACAAAATATGTGATAGCTTTCATTTTTTTTAAGGACTCACCTACTGAAGGGGTGGAAGGCCAGAATAATAGTATTTTATGAATGTATGGAAAAATCACTGTTTTGCTTGTACAACCAAAAGCGGACTTAAGGAGGGGGGAAAGACCATCTAAAGTAATCAGTATGTTAGTCAAAAAACTCTCTAAGCAGCATGCAGCACTGTATTAAGAAAAATGCACAGCTGAAACTCTTACTTCTACTAGTGGTTCATCAGGTAATTCAGATAATTTTGTCTTAGAAACCAACCAAAATTTTTGATTAAATATTAAAATCATTTTCTTAAAAGCATAAAAGTGAAAAGAAGAAAGAAAAGCCTAAGATCAAAAAGCAAAGAGGAAATAATAATAAGAAGCCACTTGTACACTGAGGTTATTTGCCAATATGAATCTTAATTTTGACCAAAAAGTAGAACAGGCAAATAACAGACAAAAAAATTTCTCCCATGTTAAGCTGGCATCCTCAAAAGGCTATACCTCCAGGATAAGGATGAATTAGAAAGAAACAATTCTTATGGAATTATAGCTCACTTCACTCCCTAGTGCAAGCTCTTGAACTTATTTTAAGTTCTCCAGAAATACTTATGCTACCAAGTGCTTGGCAAAAGCACATTTAAATACTCTATTTTTTTAAGTCTAAGTTTTTTTAATAGTCAAAAAAGAAAAATTTAAATATGCTTTCCAGCACACAAAGATAATTCAGCACATAAGGAACTAGGCTACATGAGGACAACTGGGGGAAAAAAAGGTATGAGAATATATCAGCTACTGAAATTGCTATATACAGACTATAAAACAAGTTTGCTGACTGTTTAAACATATTAAAATGTTGAAGATACATGCAAATGATAAAACAATTATACAATGTGCAATAAAATGATAAAAGGATTGAATATAATTTATACAATACAAAAATATAATATTTGAGAGACAGTTGATGGGATAGTTTTATTGGAGATAAGGCAGAGATATAGAGGATTCATGAACTGGAGGAAGAGTGACAAGAAATTATCCAGAGTTTACATATTAATAGAAGGAACAGGAAAACATGGTCCAATCGAAAAATATAATAAGTAAACTGACTTCAAAGATACAGAGATATATGAATTATCTGATAAAGAAATCAAAACAACTGTCAAAAAGATGGTCAATGAGCTCGGAAAAATAAGGCATGAACAAAATAAAAATATCAACAAAGATAAAATATTTTAAAAAAACAGAAATGTTGGAGCTTAAAAATACAAAAACTGAATTGAAAATTTTACTAAAGGGATTCAACAGGAGAACTGATTAAGCAGAAAAAAATAATTGGTTAATTCAGACACAGATTATTTGAAATTATCCAGTCAGGGAAACAAACAAACAAACAAAATAGAAAAGAAGGAAGAAAGCCTAAGGGACTTATGAGATACTATCAAGCAAACCAATAAATGCATTGTGAGAGTTCCAGAAGAAGAAGAGAAAGAGAAAAGAACAGAAAGTTTAAAGAAAAAAGACACAGTTTTTCACGCAGTGCTGAGTTTCTTATACTGAGGGGATAAAATATAATTACTCTCCCAAATGGCATCAAAGGTGAACAAAATAGATATATAATTTTTTACTGTGTGTGAGAATTAGCATTTATCAAGCATCTACTATGTACCAGTCATTGTATATACATTACTTCATTTAACATTTATAACAACCTATTAGTGGTTGTACAGGTATGGAAAAGTGAAATCACACAGGTCGTGAATGGTGGAGCCAAAATTCAAAGTCTGACTCTATAACCCATGCTCTTTATATACCAGTGTTTCTCAGTGAACACAGAGGACCATGTGCAGCACAATAGCTGTTGTGCTTATTAAACATGCAGATTCTTGGACCCCATTCCAAGTCTCTGGAATTACAATATCTAGGAATGGCAATAAAAACATGGATTTTTGAGAACTAGTTTGAGAAGCCATGTGACCAATATATGCCATCATGATCTACTCTTTCTCTCAACTTGAGCATTTGACGTTTTTTAGATGAAACGATTCATTGTGAGGATATATTATTTATGAAAGCAGTGTGATCTTCCTGCCAGGAGATGATTCAGTTATTGGGAATATGGGGCTTGTTTTTTATTGGAAAACCCTCATTTCAAAAAAGATATAACACCTATTAAAAAAAATATCTCATCACAGGACTTTCTTTTACTATGTCAGCACTACAGACTGCTTTACCAGATTGCTCTAATATGTGGCTACAATGTCTGTTTTGCAGAAATTTCTTAAGCAAGTATGAGCCTATATATGGCACACTAAAAGCTTTTAAAGAGATATTTTGGCTTGGCCATCCATCAGCAATCCTCATATGTGACCTTACAATTGACAGAGACCATTTCTGACTTTGGGTCTATAAGTAAGAAAACAAAGGTTAAAGCGAGTTTTAATTTCTGCATGTGATAGCAGTTACTAGCCTCATTATACCCAGTTATTCTCTCTGTCATGAGCACATGGGAAGATTTCCTAGCTTTCTTGCATGTAATGGGACTATGTGCTTATTCTGACCAATGGCCTGAGTGTAGAAAATGATGTGTGTCACTTCTAGTTCCAGAGAATGAAAAAAAATGTGCTTTATTCATTGCTCTCTCCACTGCAGCAACTATGGAAGTCACAGCAACATAAGATGGAAAAAGAGCCTCTGACAACCTGGCTTCCCTATAGCACAGCCCTCACCTAGCCATCATCAGCCATGTGGGACATGCAAGAAAACAAGAACTTTGTGTTAAATCCAAATTTTGTGGGCTGATTTTTTACAACAATATAATCTAGCCTACTCATACTCATAGCTGGGTTTTTTGAAGCAGCTTACACTAGAATGGAGACCTAATAGGGGACCATGGCCTGAAAGAGAACATAACTGAGACTTCAATTATGTTCCTAACTTGTTATCCAACCTTAGTCAAGCCACTTCACCTTTCTGAACGTCACTTTCTAAATCCATAAAATGAAGATTGTGGACTACATTCAATTCAACAAGTGTTGATGGAATGTTTGATACTGTAAGATGTGGGGCAGTGCGCTGGGCACTAGATATTGAATGATCATAGGGAATTCTTCCAAATCCACACCAAGAAACCTCAATCACCTGACCTCTAACATCACCCACAACCTAGTGAACGTGAATGAGGACCAGTGGCAAGTCCACACTTTGGACGATAATCATAAAGCTGATGTGTGGATGATCTCACCTCTTGAGGGAGAAATCACAAGCACTTTCAGTCATTCTCATCGTTTCTTTAAACTCATTCTGTAAACTGGTTCTTCCACACTGCCTGATAATGTCTGGGGAAGGCACCTTTGCATTCACAAGAACAATCTCATTTCTGGAATTAAAATGTTTTAGAGAGTGTAATAAGCACATAACTCCAAAATTCTTTCAACCTAAAACCTTTTCCATCCTTAGGCTCCAGCAGAGAAAACTACAGTGGAGGTAGGGGAGATAGTGCCGATCAGCAGTACCCACTCCCCCCCACCATTCTAGCTGATGTTTCTGACTCCTCCAGATTTAGGCATAGGGATGGCAGGACTAGGAGGGAAAAAAGTAGTCTTACATTGTAGTTATATCTGTGATCTATCTTTATCCATTCTGGATGTATAGGACCTACAGTTTCTGGCCGTTTCTAGTGCAGGGTCCTCAGACATGCTTGCCCAGAGGTTGCTACCCTCTGACCCTCTGAGAGTAGCTTTATTTATGGGGGCAAAGGGTAAGGGAAGACACTACTCTCTTACTAGCTGACTTTCTCTCAGCCTGGGACTCTACCATATACCCTCTATGGTAAGGTCATCTCTTCATTCCAGACTGTCTCCCCTTCACTCAGTTCACATTTGATCCCTGGAGAGCATTCATCTTTGCCCTATTGAATGCAAGTCCAGAAACCCTCTCTACCTGCCATTAAGCCAGGGCAGCTTCAACCTGTCTCAAAATTATAGGCTCTGTGGTGGACATCTGACTTCTGTCTTCTTTCACACTTCTTTCAGCATATCAACTTCTCTCCTCTCAATGAGCCTCTTTTCAGCACTTCTACTCTAGTTATGTTGGAGAGGAAGCCATCACCTTCCTTATGCCAATGGTGGAGGAAAGGAAGTTGGAGATCACTGAATATTTACAACTCTCCAAAGAAATCCTTTCTCTTTAGGCCTCTTCATTCCTTTAAGTGCCTCAAAGTACATGATGGAAAAATATTGGAAAAACATATTTACAATCCCTTGGGACCTCCAGTGTGGGCTATACCTACATTCTGTAGGTATATAACACACCTAATATATTGTTCTTGGCCATTGAAGTCTCAGTTAAAAATGGGACACGTTTTGATATTCTATTTATAATACTAACATTTTTATTTATATATATATATATATATATATATATATATATAGCACAATACCTACATAGATAACATTTTGGCATTCTATTTATAATACATATATGTATATGAATTTCACAAACTTCTTATTTGTAGGCAGGTTGGTATAATGAAATGAACACAGTTTCTATTATTGAATAGAATTTGGTTCAAATTTGCCTCTGCCATTAGTAACTGCATATCATATTCCCCATTTATTAAATGAAGCTAATGTCTAATTTTGCAGCATTTTGAGAATTAAATTAGTAATATGTAAATATAATAACATTACTGACTCATGGTAAGAAATCAACAAATCAACTTCCTTTTTCCTTTCCAAGATTCCAGCTGATACTCATTACCAATTTCCTAATGACATTAAGTCAGGAACTAAATGACAGAGGCCAGCCTCAAATACAGGCTTTCATACTCTAAATCTCGCTTCTTTTGCCAAATCAGCTTGTCTTTATGTGCCAAAGCTTAAGATATACATAGATGCTTCAGAAAAACATTTCTCTTTATTGGCTGTTTCTAGTTTGTAAAATTTAATAGACATGGTGGAAGACATATTACTACACTCACTCAGACACTTCCCTAGTGGCTTAGATATGCATCATGTATCCTGAATAAGCCCATTTGTGTTCAGAATTTTGATTAGTTAGCAAATTCACAATAATTTGAAATTCAGTTAGGAATTAATTCACAGCTCTGGGGATGACTGTTGATGACTACATTTATAGAGATTGCTGTGCAGAGAGCATAATTGATTGTTTGCCAAGTTCCAAGCACCATCATTAAAATTTATAAATTATTTTTGCACCCAGGATGTTCAAAGTCTCTGTAATGGCAGCGGTTTTCATCCAACAAAGTAAGTGAGACATAGGTATCCTAGCTTTATTTATTTATACCAAGCATGTTTCCACAGGTTTACATATTTGAAGGAACACAGATTGGGGTTTTGACAGACATGGAGAGTGTCATTTGGTTAGCCCTTTCAGAAAGTACTGGCTATCCAGGTGTGTGATTAGCTGAAAACTGAGGGTGATTAACTCCTTCAGATCTCCTTCATTTTTTAAGCTGAGTGTATACTTTTCTCAGGGTGGCACCAGACAATGAGTAAATGCTATTAAATTTCTTCAACCTAAAGTCTAGATGCAAAACATGCAAGAGAAGAACTTAAAGAGTAAAATCTGCATATGTTTTTAGCATTTTCCAATCTTTATGGTTGTCTCACCCATCCTTAATTCAACAACCATTTTTGTAACGCACTCATCATTGTTGTTCCAAAGAATTTAACTTAATTTTCTCAGAAAAAAACAACTGTCTTTTCACACTCTTATTAGCTTCATGTAATATTTAGTTAAATTATGTAATTACAAAAGCAAAAGTAATTAGTATCAAATGATTTTGGAACAAGTACTTGTTATGTAGGCATACTTGTAATAGTGAGTCTTAAACTTTAATGATTATGAATCATCTGAAGATTGTTAAACAGCAGACTCCTATTTAGCAGGTCTGAGGTTGGGTTGCTAACACCAGGTGATCATGCAGGTGATGCCAAAGCTGTTGGTCCTTGACCACACCATCTTGAGCAGCTTCTAGTCATGAGCATTCAGCATGCCCTGGGCACCCACTTGTATGTTTTTAAAAAGGAAGAAACAACATGGCTTCATCTGACAAATCAGGAGAGTTTGTTCAATAAGGATAAATGAGGTTTTACGTTGGTTATATGCTATGCTAAGCACTTTACTTACATCATATCATTTAATTTCCTGAAACATCATATCCACAAAGGTAATATTCTCATTTTATGGATCACAAAACTAAGGCTCAGTCAGCTAACCTGCTCAATGCCACACAACCATTAAGTGACAAGAGATATTCTCATTAGGAGAGAAGAGAACAGCTGTATATTTTTCCAGTTAAGATTTTTAAAATCAACAAAATAGAGGCAATCTTAATCAGGACTGTAGTCTAAAAAGACCAGCCCACCTCTCACTTTTTAAAAATTATAGTTCAGGGAATGTTTCCCAAAAAGAATGTGAAGAAAATGAAAGACTAAACAAGGTATTCAAATTCTTAGACTTCTGAACAGAAGCTGGGTGAGGTAAGTTTATACCATATCTCATTTACTGAAGGACAATTTTTTATTCTTATCAATGAAAACACCCTTTATGATTGAAATTTTGATTGATTTATTAATTTATGTTTATAGATTTTTGGGTGCTTATGAATCAAACCTTTATATCTTATTAGTCTTATAAGGAATACAGAATATTCTGGAGTGATGTCAACAAGATGGCCTACTAAAGGAGCCTAACATTCATCCCCCTACACAAAAAGGATCAAAACAATTAATAAACAACCACATTGACTCAAGTATCTGAAGGAGAGGGTTGGACTACAACGGGAGTGGCAGACACTCTGGGGAGCAGAGACTCAGGATGCCCACACTAAAAGGGAAAAAAAACCCACTTTGCCTTTGTCACTCTGTCTTCCCAGTTGGGATCAGCTTGGACCCAGGAGGAACTCTCCCTGTGGGAAAAGGGTAAGCAGGAGACTTACAACTGTCCCCATTAAAGCTGCAGACATCTACAATCTTCGCTTTTCAAAAACCCTGTAGTCCTTGTAGGCCCTGAGACCAGCCTAGTAAGCCATCTGGAGTTCACATGGATATATTGCTCTAAAAAAGATGTTCATGTTGTTCTCCTTCTCCTCTTTCCCATGATCCAAGCCACACTGTGAAACCAAAGCCATTTCTAAAGCAGTTTCTGCTCTAGGGGCCAGTAGCTATTGCATCTTTCCATCTCTGAGGCTCTTTTGCCACTACATGGCACATATACATGGTAAGACTATTCCCCAGCTGAGTAGCTACAGTTTCATACACACTGGTAATAATCCATCTAGGAGGCACTCCATCTTCCCCATCCTAATGCCTGCAATACCCCAAACCCAGCTCCTCGGAGCCTAAGTCCAGCTGAACAGCCATAATTATGGCACCCAAGCTCATGTAATGTTCCGCTGCTCCCCAGAAAACTAACAGTTCTGCCCAGTATGGAGACTTTTGCCCAATCCAGCAAATCAGCTCCCATGTAACCCTGACATGGAATAGCCTGCACCCCTGTCCCCAGTGGGGAGTCCACTCCTGACCCAGCAGAGCACCTGCTGCATACTCTCAGCACAAAGAATAGCCAGCATCCCTAACCCCAATGGAGAGGTTAGGCTTGACTCAGAAGAGCAGCTGCACAAACTCCTCCAGCCTAGGTCACTGAGGCACTCACAAGCATCACTGACATTTAATACTGCAGAAGAAACTGCATAGAGGCTACACTACTTGTACACTGGGAACTAAAGACAATGCACCCTACCCAACCAGCATCCTAGGACAAGGCTACAAGCAAAACATTTTCTCTATGAAAGCTACCGTATAAAATTGGAAGAGGTGATTGTTCCACCAGATACACAGGTATCAATGCAGGGACATAAGAAACATGAAAAAACAATGATACATTATTTCATCAAAGTAATATAGTAACTCTCCAGTAACTGAACCCAAATAAATCAAAATTTATGAATTGCTTTTAAAGGAATTCAAAACAGTGAACTTAAAGAAACTCAGCAAGATACAAAAGGATACAGATAAACAATTCAACATATCAGAAAAACAATTTTAAATGTCTCTGAATGAGACATTTAACAGAGATAAATATCACTTTAAAAAACAGAAATCTTGGGACTGAGGACCTCAACAAAAAAATTAAAAATACAGTTGGAAGCTTCAGCAGACTAGATCAAGCAGAACAAAGAATTTTTTAACTTAAAACTGGCTTTTTGAAATAAGTCAGTGGAAAAAAAAGAGAATGAAAAATGACAAAGAAAGCCTACAAGACCTATAAGAAACTATTAAGCAAACAAAAATTTACATTATGAAATTTTCATTAAAAAAAAGAGATAGAGAAAGGCACAGAAAGCTTATTTAACAAAATAATACCTGGAAATGTCCCATGTCTTTAGAGAAATATGGATATCCAGATCTATGAACTAAAAAGATCCCAATTATATTCAACCCAAAAAGGTCCCCTCCGAGGCATATTATAATCAACTGTCAGAATCAAACAAAACGAGAGTTCTCGAAGCATAAAAAGAAAGTGTCAACTCACAGGTAAGGGAATTCCCATTAGATTATTAGCAGATTTCTCAGCAGAAACCTTGCAGGCCAAGAAAGAATGAATGAAATAATACACTAAAAGTGCTGAAGGAAAAAAACTTCCATCCTAGAATATTATTCCCAGGAAAGCTATCATTTTGAAATGAAAGAGGAAAAATGTCTTTCCCAGACAAGCCAAAGCTGAGAGAATTCATCACCACTATGATAGCCCTACAAGGAGTGCTTCACTTAGAAACAAAAAGATGTTAATTTCTTCCATGAAATCACACAAAAATGTAAAACTCACTGGTAGAGGTAAACTCATAATCAAATTCAGAATATGCTACTACTATAATGGTGGAATATAATCTTTCACATCTCTAGTATGAAGGTAAAAGTCAAAATAGTCTACAATAACCATAGTTAAAATTAGTTGTTAAGGATTATACAATATAAAAAGATGTAAATTAAAGCAAAAAAAAATTACCAGTGTGTCCAGGAAAGTAAAAGTCTAGAATATTTATATGCAACCAAAATTAAGTTATTAGCTTAAAAGTCATCTATTACTATAATATTTATCAATGTAAGCCTCAGAGGAATCACAAAAAAAATTGCAACAGATACACAAATGAGAAAGGAATCAAAGCTTATCCCTATAAAAATCCACAAAACCACAAAAGTAAACAAGAGAAGGGGAAAAAGAAAAAGGAGAAAAAATGTCTACTAAATAACCAGAAAACAACAGAGTGGCAGGAGTTAAAATCCTTGAATGAAAATTGATTAAATTATTCAATTAGAATATATAGAGTGGGTAAATTTAAAATTTAAAAACACCCAACTATATGCTGTCTATAAGAGATTTGGCTAACCTGTAAAAACACATATAGACTTAAGGAAAGAGAAAATGATATGACATGCAAATGGAAACCAAAATAGAACAGGACTAGCTATATGTATATCAGATAAAATAGACTTTAAATCAAAAACAGTAAAAAGAGACAAAGATAGTTATTATATAATGATAAAGAGGTCAATTTAGCAAGAGGATATAATAATTGTAAATATAAATGCACCCAAAACCAGAGCATCCAAATATATAAAGTGAATATTACTAGATATAAAAAGAGATACAATAATAGTAGAGAATTTCAACACCCCACTTTTAGCAATTAACAGATCATCCTGACAGAAAATTAACAAAGAAACATCAGATTTAAACTACATTCTAAGTCAAATGAACCTAACAGACATTTAGAGAACATTCCACCCAACAGCTACAACTCTTATCATCAGCACATGGAATTTTATCCAGGATAGATCATATATTAGGCCACAAAATAAGTCTCAACATATCTTTTAAATGTAAATAATATCGAGTATTCTTTCTGACCACAATGGGATAAAACTAAAAATCAGTAACAAGAGGAAACTTTTGAAACTGTATAAATATAAATAAATTAAAAAACATATTCCTGAATGACCAATAGGTCAATAAAGAAATTAAGGAGGATATCAAAAATTTTTGGAAATACATGAAAATGCAAACACAACATACCAAACTCTATGGGACACAGCAAAAGTACTACAAAAGAGAATTTCATAGCAATAAATGCCTATATCAAAAAAGTAAAAAGATTTCGAATAAACAATGAAGCACCTCAGGATCTAGAAAAGCAGAATACAACCAAACCCTAAATTAGTAGAAGGAAAGAATAATAAAGAACAGAGCAGAAATAAATGAAACTGAGACTAAAAATGCGGAAAATTAACAAAATGAAAAGTTGCTTTTTAAAAAAGATATACAAAATCAACAAACTTTTAAACTAAATTAACAAAATGAAAAGTTTTTTTAAAAAGATATACAAAATCAACAAACTTTTAGTTAAACTAACTTTAAAAAGAAAATATTCAATAAATAAGAAACTTAAAAGCAGACATTACAACTGGTATCAAAGAAATACAAAGGATCATAAAAGACTGTTATAAACAACTAGACAGCAATATATCGGAAAACCTAGAAGAAATGAATAAACTTCTGGACACACACAACCTGCCACAATTAAATCAAAGAATAAGAAAATCTGAACAGACCATTAACTAGTAACAAGATTGAATGGCTAATAAAAAGTCTCCCATCAGAGAAAAGCTCAATTCCTGATGGCTTCACTACTGAATTATACCAAGCATTTAAATAACTAGTACCAATCCTGTGCGAACTAATTGAAAAAATTAAGAGAGAATTCTTCCAAACTCGTTCTATTATGCTAGCGTCATCATGATACCAAAACCCGACAAGAACCCAACAACAGCAAAAAACTATAGGTCGGAGGCTAAGGTGAGCGGAGGGGCTAGCGCGGGGCCAGGGGCCCCGGGCGCGCCCACTCGGTCGCCCTAGGACTGACGCAGCTAGCGCAAGTGCGGGGCGCAGCCTCCCTCAAGCCGCGGCCTCCTCTGGCGGTGCTTCCTCAGGCGGCGGGCGCGGGGCGCGGGGCGCGCAGCGCGGGCAGCGCTGCCATGGGCTCGCAGGGCAGCCCGGTGAAGAGCTACGACTTACCTTCTCAAGTTCCTGCTGGTGGGCAAGGGCGAGATCCTGGAGAGCTTGCAGGACGGCGTGGCCGAGTCCCCGTACGCCTACAGCAACGGTATCGACTACAAGACCACCACCATCCTGATGGACGGCCGGCGCGCGAAGCTGGAACTCTGGGACACGTCCGGCCAGGGCTGGTTTTGCACCATCTTGAGGTCCTACTCCAGGGGCGCTCAGGAGATCCTCCTGGTGTATGATGTCACCAACAGCTGGACCTTTGACAGCATCGACCGCTGGATCAAGGAGACCGACGAGCATGCGCCCGGAGTCCCCTGGATCTTGGTTGGAAACCGGCTGCACCTGGCCTTTAAGCGGCGGAGTTCTAACGGAGCAGGCCTGCGCATTCGCAGAGAAGAACTGCATGACCTTCTCCGAGGTCAGCCCCTTGTGCAACTTCAACGTCATCGAGTCCTTCACGGAGCTGTCCCGCATCGTGCTCAGGTGGCACGACATGGAGATCTGGAGGCCCAACCGAGTGTTCAGCCTGCAGGGCCTCTGCTGCCGGGCCATCGTCTCCTGCACCGCGGCGCACCTCATCGACAAGCTTCCACTGCCCGTCACCATCAAGCCACCTCAAGTCCTTCTCGATGGCCAACGGCATGAACGCAGTCATGATGCACGGCCGCTCCTACTCCCTGGCCAGCGGGGACGGGAGCGGCGGCAGCAAGGGCAACAGCTTTAAGAGGTCCAAGTCCATCCGCCAGCCCCAGAGCCCCGTCCCCCACCACCCGCCAACCAACTGCTCACAGAGCAACTGTAAGATTTCCTAGCAGAGACGGGTGGGGCCGCCTGTGCAGATGCTGGTATGGCTCGAGGTGGACTCTCTCGGCCGGAGGAAGGGCCAGCGCCGCCAGTATGGAAGACTGGCTACACAGTTGCCTCAGAAGCGCTGGGCTTTCCTCACACCTGAGCCGGATGCAGGGAGGAGCATACACGGAGCACGCGCAGCAGGCGGAAGGAGGGTGCGCGCCTGCGCTGCTGGTGCTTCCCGGACTCTTGGTCTGAAACAAGCCGGGCCTCGCCAGCTGCCTGGGCTCCCCTGACAGGTAGGCTGGCTCGACTTTCTTATTTATATAGAGAACATTTCACCCTTTTTGTATATTTTAAGAGGCCTTCAGGGAAGCCTGGGTGTGGCCCCGAGGTAGCTGGTGACTTCATGGCCACGCCAGCCAAGTGGACGCACTTGCGACTACTCGGGAGGGGATTTGTGGCAGCGGTGGGAAGGAGTTGTCCTGTGAATTCACGTGCGCGAATAGCGGGGCTGCTCAGAGGCCAGGGGAGCAGACAGGCCGATGCTCCCTCTGGAAGCTCAGGTGACCTCTGCCCCAGCTCCCATGGGCCGCTCTGACCTCAGTGGTCACCGTGCTGGCAGTGGATGGTGAGTGTGGCCCTGTGGTCAGAGCCCAAGCAACACTCGGGAGAGGGGAGAAGTAAGGTGCACCTGTGGGCCCACACTTTTGTTGCTCCCCAAATTCCTCCTGACATGGGGCTGAGAACCTGCTATGATGTGACCCCTTCAGGGACGTTTACCACTCAAAACTAAGAACAGCATCTCTCCCACCCTGAAGAGGGCAGAACTATCTGTAGACTTAAGAATACTTGACGGGCCGCAGCCCACCTGCCTCCGGCGGCATCCGAACCCCAACACCTGCGTGCAGCCTCCTGTTCGCGGCAGCTTCTGTCGCTGGTCCTGGTGTCCCCACAGCTGCTGCTTTCCTGTGAAGTCGCACGGCATCGGGACTATCCTGACCTGCTCCTGCTTCTTAGGGAGGCGCCTGGAACTTCCTTGTCCATGTCCACGTGGGGGCCTCGGGAGGCTAAGCCCCTCCTCAAAGCCCCACCAGCGCGGCACTCGTGCTGAGCCCCAGTTACGCAGGGCAGGCCACCTCTCTTCTTCTGAAGCCATTGGGCGCTCCTCCGTCCAGTGCTTCTGCTCACATCTGCCCCCAGCTGCCCCCCCCCCGCCCCCCGCAGCACTGGTGCTCACCTCTACCTCCTAGCCTCAGGCCGCACGGCACAGCATAGCCAGCAGGCAGAAGGAGCCCTCCCAGGGCCAAGACCCCCCGCAGAAGGGACTCCATGACACATGCTTCCCAAGGTGGCCCCATGGAGGGTGCCACCGGGCACCAGTGGACTTGAAGCCCCATGGCCGGTTCCCGGATATAAGGGACGGGGCCTGTGTGAGCTGCCAGGTAAGTAAGGGAATCCCGGCCAGGCAGCCCTGCCACGTCCCCCAAAGACCCTGGCCTCCTGATCCAGCTTCCCTGTCCTGGCCCCACCTGTCCTCTTGCTGCCAACAGAGCCCTTATTTGGGATTATGAACAAACCACACAGACTTTGAAGATCTAGACAGTCCTGTATTCACTACCCTCACTGCTGTCAGACACTCACACCATTTCTGGTTCTTTCCAAACCGTTCTTTCTTCTTTGCACCATAAATGTAAGTCGGCTGGTTGGGGGAGTGGGGAACTGTAGGTCAACATTTCCGATGAACATAGATGAAAACTTTATCAACAAAATACCAACATACAAATTCAGTAGCTCATTAAAAAGCTCATTCACAATGATCAAGTGGGATTCATCCCAGGGATACAAGGATGTTTCAATAGTTTCAATATAGGCAAATCAATAAATATTATTTATCCCATTAACAGAATCAAAGATAAAACCCATATGATCATTTCAATAAGCACAGAAAAAATCATTTGAGAAAACATTCCTTCATGATTAAAAACTCAACAAATGGGGCATAAAAGAAACACACTTCAGCGCAATAAAGGATATATATAACAAACTCACAGCTAACATCATAATGAAATGGGAGAGTTTCCAGATCTTTTCCTCTAAGATCTGGAAGAAGATAAGGATGCCCACTTTCAACACTTTTATTTAACATAATATTGAAAGTCCTAGCCAGAGCAGCTAGTTAAAAGAAAGAAATACAGGGAATCTAAATCAGAAAGGAGGAAGTCGAATTTCTCCTCCTGCAGATTACGTGAGCTTATGTTTAGAAAACCCTAAAGACTACACACACACACACACACACACACACACACTCACCCCTACACCTGTTAGAACTAAGAAATTCAGTAAAGTTGAAGGATATAAAATTGGCTCACAAAATTCAATAGTGTTTCTATATGCCAATAGCAAACTATCCAGGAAAAAATCCAGACAAGCAATTCTGTTTACAATATAAATAAAAATAATAAAACACCTATGAATAAATTTAACCAAGAAAGCGAAAGATCACTACAATTAAAATTATAAAACGTTGACAAAGTTGAAGATACAAAGAAATGGAACAATATTCTACATTCATGGAGTAGAAGAATTAATACTGTTAAAATTTCCACACTACCCAAGGCAATCTACAGATTTGAAAGAAACTTTTTCAAAATACCAATGGCATTCTTCACAGAAATAGAAAAAGCAATCCTAAAATTCTTATAGAACCACAAAAGACCCTGAATAGCTAAAGTAATCTTGGACAAAAAGAACAAACCTGAAGACATCACTATCTGACTTCAAAATATACAACAAAGCTGTGTAACCTAAACAGCATGTTAGTGGCGTAAAAACAGACATACAGACCAATGGAACACAACAGAGAATACAGAAATAAACCCATACACAGCCAACTGATTTTCAACAAAGACACTAAGAACATACACTGGGGAAATAGTATATTCAATAGGTTGTGCTGGGAAAACTGAGTATTCATGTGCAGAAGAATGAAACTAGAACACTCTCACCTTATTAAAAAAAAAAAACTCAAAATGGATTAAGACTTAAATATATGACCTAAAACTATAAAACTACTGGAAGACAACATAGAATAAATCCTTCATGATACTGGTCTAGGTCAGAGATATTGTCAAGGTAGGTGGAGCTCCATAATAGAGTAGTGATCATGATGGCATGGATTGGTAAATTGATTTTTGTAAATGAAGAGAGATGCTCAGAGAAGGTCTGGTGGAAAAACATTTCCGTGTTTGTAATTTAGTTGTACTTCTGGTCGGTGAGGAAAGTGTAATCCACGTGTAATTTTGCCTGTATTTTATTGCTGTGTGGATTACATTGGTTGCTTTTTGAAATATTGAAGTATTGCATCCCTGTGATAAATGTCACTTAACCATCATTTATAATTCATTTTATGTATTACTAAATTGTATTTTTAATATTTTAAAGGATTTTGTATCTAAATTCACGACGAATATTGGTCTGTAGTTTTCTTTTTTGAATGGTCTTTGTAGGGTTTTGGTATTAGAATAATAATAGCTTTATAAAAGGAATTGGGATATGTTCCCTCTTTTGCTGTCTTATGGAAAAGATTGTTTAGAATTGGTGTTAATTCTTCCTTAACCATTTGATAAAATTCTTCAGAGAAACAATCTGGGCCAGGAGATTTCTTCTTTGGAAATTTTAAATTACAATTATGGTTTCTTTAGTAGATACAGGGCTATTCAAATGTTTGTAATAATTTCTTATTATCCTTTTGGTGTCTTCAGTGTCTATAGTGACATCCCTGTTTCATTCCTGATATTGGTAATCTGTGTCTTTTCTTTTTTAGCATTTGTAAATCTTGCTAGAGGCTTGACAATCCTACTGGCCTTTGCAAAGAAACACCTTTTTGTTTGTTTGTTTGTTTGTTTCTTTTTAGTCACTACCAGCAGAGTGGGACAAGAACCACCTTTTGTTTCACTGACTTTTCTCTGTTGCTTTTCTGTTTCCAATTTTATTGACTTCTGTTCTTTTTTAAAAATTTTCTTTCTGTGGGTTCCTTTGTGTAATAAATTTTAATTTTATATTGCCTCAGCATTCATTTTGGATACAAGTTTAACTTTCTCAAGCCAGAAGCAGTGCTCAGTCACCCTTGACTTTGAGAATTTTACTTTCATAAACTTGAAAGTCACCCTTGACATAGTTTCCAGATCTACACCACATCCAGATGGCTCAAGGTGGTGGCCAGAGATAAGAATTTAGAGGGATCTCTCCCTGCTTTCTTTCTACTTCTTTTGGACAAACCATTCAAGCTCTTGCCCGGGAACTTAAAGTGACCTACACCTGAATCCATTATATGTACTGCCAGTTGCCCTGTGCTCTTCCCTCCCTGCCTGACTCTGAATTCTTGCTTCATGTGACCCAGGACAGAGGACTGCCCCCCCAACTAATTACACCCTCCTTACCCAGAAGATGTAAATAGAAAATCTTTGAACTTGTTCCCTATTGTGGTAGTGTATTGCATTGGTACCTTCCATCTGAAGAACTAAGTAAGGGCTGCCACAAGTTGAGTTTTCCCCAAATGCCAGGGAGAGCACAAGTTGGGCTCACAGTGCCAGAGCAAAGATCAGGCAGATATGAAGAAAAGAACCACTAGGGCATCTACCGCTATAAACAAGGATCCTGTGTAAGAGATCCCCAGGTCTCCGGTCAAACAACTAGGCTTTAGGCCATCTGCCCAGTTTAAAAAAGAAAAAGAAAAGAAAAAAAAGAAGTATTCCACGAAAGGCACACTGTAAACACACCCAGCTCCCCTTCAATTTCCATTAGGGCAAGGTTGCCAGCCACTCTCATACTAAAACCCCAATTTACTTGGAGGCTCTCAAAACACTTTTTTTTTTTTGGTAAATACTTAGATTTTTTATTTGAGATTTTTTTCTAATGTAAGCATTTGGGACTATGAGTTTCACTCTCAGTAGTGATTTAGCTTTTTCCCACAAGTTTTAATATGTTGTATTTTTACTTTCATTCAGTTCAATTTACGTTTTGACTTCCTTGAGGCTTTCTCTTTGACCTATACATTATTTAGAAGTGTGTTGGTTAGTTTCCAAGTGTTTGGAGATTTTTCTATTAGCTTTTTGCTATTGATTCCACTTTGGTTCCATTGGAGTAAATTCAATGGCAAAAGAATAGCACAGAAAAAGCAATTTAGAGAAAAATCAGCATCCATTCATAACAAAAACTCTCAGGGAAAGGCATAAAGGGGAACCTACTCATCTGGCTAAAGAGTACCTACAAAAACACTACAGCTAACATTGTAATTAACAGTGACAAACTGAATTATTTCCCTTCAAGATTGGGAACAAAGCAAGGATGTCTGCTCTCAACACTCTTACTTGCTTTTACTCCAAGATTTATTATAAAGGTGTAGTAATCAAGATGGTTTGGTAGTACTGTCATGATGGGCATATAGACAAATGGAACATAGTTGAAAGTCCAGAAATAGAGCCATATATGTGTCAATTGACTTTCAATAAAATACAAAGATAACTTACTCAAGAAAGAATGTCTTTTCCAAATGGTGCCAGAGCAATTGGATATCTGTATGAAAAAAGAAAAAGAAAAAAGCATTCTCAAAAACCCCCCAAAACAAAAGAATAGATTCATAGCTTGCATCAGATACAAAAATTAGCTCAAAATGAATCGTAAACCTAAATATAAAACCTAAAATTATAAAACTTCTTGAAAGAAACAAATAATTCTTTCTGACTTTGGATTAAAGATTTAATATCCAAAGCATGATCCATAAAAGCAACATTTATAAATTGAACTGCAAAAAAACTAAGAACTTCTGCGCTTTAACACAGGCATGCACTGCACTTTGAAAGACATTATTAAAAGAAAAAAGACAAGTAATAAACTGAGAGAAAATATTTGCAAATCACATATCTGATGAAGCAATTGCATATAAACAATTGCATCTAGACTATCTAAAAAACTTTCAAAACTCAAACATTAGAGAACAAAAACCCAATTAAAAATGAGCAAAATAGTGCAATAAAATATTTATATATATATATATATATATATATATACACACACACACACACACACACACTATTAATTACATATTGCCTACTGGCACATCCATCAAATAAACTGTACTATTCTTTCTTTAAAAAATTGAGCAAAATATACAATAGATAGTTCAGCATAAGAGATATATTGACTACAGTAAGACCATGGAAGGATAGTCAACATTGTTAGCTATTATTAAGGAATCTTAAATGCAGTTTATAGTATACCAATTTTGCCTCAATAAAGCTGCTGACAAAATACACTTAAGTATTATTTTACACTTGCTAAAATGTTAAGAAGTTCAATTTCAGTCATGTGTTTAGGGGCCCTCCCCATCCACTAAGGCCATATAAGAATTACAGAGACTCCCAATGTTTCTGGAAAATGGGTGCAAGACCTGGTCTTCCCAATTCCCATTGACCTTTGCTGCTACTGATCCTGCTGCAGGGTCTGGTCCTACCTCTGCTCTTGGGTCATAATACTTGGGTTTACTTCAGAGACAACCTACTCCCTGTTACTTACAAGTCAAAGGCTGAGACCCAGAGGCCCCCACAGCATCTTAGGGCTCTGTAGTTACCCTTCACAACATTCCTTGCTTTCCTAGCCCTATCTGTAGTCCTGCACAGAAGTGAGTTGTAAAGGGAAGCAGTACCCAGCAAGCTCTATGTCAGTGATGAAGCACAAAATCTTGAAGAGTCTCCTTGGGAAAGGGGGCCCACACTAAGAACAGATTTATGTTATTCCAGCAGTGAGAACAAAACACAAAGCCCCTTCTGAAACTTGTTCTACTCCCATACATTATCACACTCGGTATCATTGAGGCCTGCCTGACTCTAAAACTCAAGCAGAATCTTCAAACCCTATTGGGCCTAATATTTATTGACAGAATGTTTCTAAAATAGCTCAGTCTTGTAAAGGCAACTATTGGTAAATAGCTGAGGGTTAATAGAGAAGTTTTTTGTTTTCTTTTCGTTTTGACAGTGATTAAAAACCTTATAGTAACTGAGAGTCATTGATCTCAGAATTAATTCTCAATATTCAAACATTTCAATATACATGAAAGAGATCAACTGTATCTGTCCTTTTGGAGGGGGTTAGTATTTTCACTAAATCTTGTTATTTGTGCTTCTTTAACTGTATTCTGTTTTTCACAGAAGGTACGCTATTGAATCAAAACTGCTTTTGAATCAAAGCTTGTGGTTAGTTGAGATTTTACCTTTATTCTGAAGCTGGCCAGCGGAAATCTAGACAATTTGATCCTTCATGAAGGAAGTTCATGAGTTGTTTAATGACAGGGACAATATAAAGAGAATTTGTAGCTTTAAATAACTTCAGTAAATCTTAATTGCAAAAATTTCATGAGGTATAATTCAGATTGCACATAAAAAATATAGCATAAAAAGTGTAGTATTTCTTATTGACACCCTTAACCTGAAAATATTCTGAATGGAGCATTAATTTTTTGATGAGAAAAGGCAAGTCTTTGGCTCTATAACCTTAATCAAAAAAAAATTGTAATGTTTGGCTTAAGATATACTTTTATCTGGATGTGTAATGGTTAATTTTATGTGTCAACTTGACTGGGCCATAGAGTGCCCAGGTATTTGGTCAAACACTATTCTAGGTGTGTCTGTGACATTATTTTTGGATGAAACTAGCATTGAAATCAGTAGACTGAGGAAATAGATTGCCTTCCCTAATGTGGGTGGGTCTCATCCAATCAGTTAAAAGTCTAACACACATGCACACACACACACACACACACACACCCCTCCTCTTGGTTTTGTTTTTCTGGAGAATCATAGTACAATAAATTTCCCTAGTTTGAATGAATCCTCCTAGGCCCTACAGAAATATGAGTATTGGCTAGTTTCTCTGGTCTCATTTCTCCTACTGAGTTTAACAGCTTTAACATGTATGAAATATACCATTTCAGAAAAGATGGGTGATTTCAGAAAATTCTTGCTTCGATCAGAGCCTCTTCTTCAGTGTCAGCTACAGAAAAATATTCCCATTGGGAGTAAAACCAAAAACTTCATGTGAGTGAACATGTGTATGTCTGTTTAAACTGATAGCATCATCCATTTCTGCTTTTGGCAGTGAGCTGTCTTTTGTCTAATGAATTTATAAGTGAAAAATACAATCTTTAGCATTGTTTGGAGTTTCTGAATTGACAAACCAAACAGGTCTAGTTGTGCTGCACCAGATGTGGGACATATTTTAAAACAGGTTTGCAGGTTTTGTGAGAAGAATGCTCTATGTTGCTTTCCTAACCATTCTAGGACGATTCTTTGTAGGTTTGTGGTTAGTGGATGTCTTGAATGGGTGAAAAGAAAAGGAACTAAAGAGGGAAAGTAAAGGAAAAGAGAAAAAGCACAGTAGTACCTGAAAGTAGATCCTTTGTAAAGTCATCATGTGAGCATGAGAAGTTCATTGAAAGCTTAGAGTTACTGTATCATGTCCTTTTTCAGAGATGCTATTTAGGATTTCCTTTGTGTCTCTCAGATTGTGAAACCTAAAGTGTTCAGAAGAGTGCATATAAAGAAGTTACATTATGGTAAATCCTAGGGCAGAGCTGTGGTGAGGCTTTCTTCCCCTAACTTTAGTTTCTGTTTCAGTTAGTGTTCAGTTTACCCACATTATATAAGGCATGCATCTGAATTAAAGACCATACACTGCTAAGTAAGAGGTGCCTATTTCCCCTGTAGATCTCCCCTGGCTGACTTTTTTTTTTTTTTCATAACTCAGGGCTCAGTGCAAATCTAACTTGCTCAAAGATGACTGTTGTCATGGTTAATTTCATATGTCAGCTTTACTGGGCCATGGAGTGTCCAGACATTTGGTCAGACATTATTCTGGGTGTTTCCATGAGGGTGTTTTTGGATGAGATTACCATTTAAATTAACAGACCAAGTAAAGCAGATTGTTCTCCCTAGTATGGGTGGGTCTCATTCACTCAGTTGAAGGCATGAATAGGACACATGGCTGAAAGTAAGAAAATTCTCCTACTTGACAACTTTTGAACTGGGACATCAGCTCTTCCAGGTTCTACAGCATCTTCGATCTGGTTTGAACTGAGACATCAGCTGTGCAGAATTTGGACTTTCCAGTTTCCATTATGCCATGAGTCAAATCCTTATTTTACACACACATACACACACATGCACACACACAGACACACACACACACTTCTCTGGAAAACTTTGAATTATTCAACTGCTAACTCTATCTAAAGTATCATTCTCCCTGCAGTCACCTAGTTTCTCTGTATTAAATCACCCTGACTCATTTTATTTTTTCATTTTTTCACAGTATTTATCATTGTTGGTGAAATTTCATTTATTTTTATTCTTGTTTACTTTTTGTTTTACTGCACTTGAATAAAAGTTTACTGAGACCAGGGATTCTGTTCTTCTCATCCATTGCTGCATCCCTAGTGCTTAGTATTCAATAAATATATTTTGGATTAATTACAGTGGACATTTAAAAATAAATGTTTAATGAATTGATGACTCCCAAGCACTGTGTTAGGAAATTAGAATACATGAACATGAGGAAGGTGCAAATTTGGCTCTCTATGAATACACACACACACACACACACACAATTTTCTAACTTGAAAAAAAGTTTTTCATAGTGCTTCTTAACTAATAGCCGCAGGTTAGGTTCTTCTAATTGTCTTTTCCCCAGGAATGGATAAGGCTTTACATTTACCTAAGTACAAGTTCTCACCCACTTCTTTTTTGGGATGAATTTGCCATTTTGCTAAGTGAGTCAATTATAGAAAGATCCACAGATGCTGGTTATACAGCATCATGTAAAGAGTTTTACTGTGTTTCCAACCATATTGCCATCACTGACCAACTAACTGAGCATGCCAGCCACAGAGGTTCTCATTAACAACTAGGAAATGGGGGAGTGTCTCTGATACATTGATATGCTGAAGGTCAACCTGATGAACATTTCAAATGGTGTGCCTCTCAGAACATTGAGTCTCAGGATGTTAACTGATATTAAGTGAATAAAGTAATGTGTGGGTACACACACTTTGGAAATGCTAGGTTAAAAGAAAACCAAACAAATTCATTTACTTCAAAACCAATACACATTTACAAAGATAATTGTATAGTGTGCAATATTTCTTAACCTTATTTGACCAGTATATGTATTGAATTGTATCCCCCCCACCAAAAAATTATGTGTTGAAGCCTAACTCCCAGTACCTCAGAATGTAATCTTATTTGGAAATGGCATCACCATAGATGTAGTTTGTTAAGATAAGGTCATATGGAGTAGGACAGGTTCTTTTTTTTTTTTTTTTTGAAAGAAAGAAAAAGAGAGGAAAGAAAGTGAGAGTGAAAGAAAGAAAAAAAAAGACTGTATGAGAGAAAGAAAGAGGAAGGAAAAGAGGGAGAGAGAACAGGATTCTTGTTCTACTGCCCAGGCTA